>JAQQAE010013265.1:0-12822 GCA_029823295.1 Pseudamia nigra | reverse complement strand
GCGGCTCCAGGCATATTTGTTTTTTGTTTTTTTGGTCCAATGTGGCTCTTTCAACATTTTGGGTTGCCGACCCCTGGGCTAGAGCAACATGACTGCCTTATGAATATGATGAGAGAATGCTGTTTTCAGTATTAATGTACAGTGTTAAAAAAATAATAATAAATCAGAGAAAAAACAATTAGTTGTCCAGTTTTTTGACTGGTAGTGTTCTTCATTGAGACCACCAGCATTTATTTTCATAATTGTATCAATTAAGAATTGAGGCAGTGCTTTTAACTGAGAAAAATTTAAAGTCCTATGATCAGATGTTACTAAACAGACCTAGAGTCCTACAAGTCCAGTTCAACCTTAGGCCTTCACAGCGGGTTAATCCAGCCTTGAACCTGGTTCAGAGACTTGAACCAACAACAATTTGTCTCCATGAACTAAACTGAACAATTGTGATCCCTTATACTGTAAGTGTGTCACTGCCATTGTCCTAGTGCTGGTGCGTTTTACTACATATGTACACAGACATATTTCAGGCCTCTTAAACCCCTCAGTAGTAGCAGTGTTAGTCTCAAATAGACACTGATAACTTGGTCCATTAATGTTGGCCTCGACCAGGTTCCTTGGGGAGTACAACCTAGAGTTGATGATCCCTCTTCTTCCGCCAGCTCTGCCGCCCACAGCCTTGCTCCTTAGTGTTTACCTATATATTTTACTCTGACGGAAAGAACAAATTAATCAGCAAGTGCTCTCTGTAGCACGGTGCAAATGTGCTGCTTGTGACTAATGATAGTTTGAGGTTAATTTGTACACCTCGAAATGTGTCTCCAGTGGAATTAGAATGTGCATGTGGTAATGCGAGTATGTGCACACACACTTGCTTATGTTACATTTATTCCTCTCCCATGGGCGAAGAAAATGCTGTTCCTATGGTGGTATTAATGAATCACTTAGCTAGCAGTTACAGCTGCTTTAGCCCATATAAATAGATACGTCAGCCTGTTTTACATTTTAATATGCATCATTTAGCCTTCTTTTACATACCACACACATAGGAAGTTTACAGGCACTTAAACAGAGTTTTAAAGTGGAAAAAAATAAATATCAAGCATAATTTTGCTATCATTAATGATGTAAGCAATACATGTTATACTAACAGGAGCTGTTTTGATTTGATAAACCCAATTCCAATGAAGTTGGGCTGTTGTGTAAAACATAAATACAAGATACAATATTTAATGTTTCAACTGGCTAATATTAACTCATTTTGAATTTGATGCCTGCAGTATGTTCCAGAAGAGCTGGGACAGGGTCATGTTTACCACCGTGTTTCATCAAATGTTTAGAATCGGAGAAGACTACCGGTAACTGTTGACGCTTTGCAGGTGGAATTCCATCCCATTCTTGCTTGATATACGACTATGGTTGTTCAACAGTCTGGAGTCTCCACTGTTGTATTTTGCACTCCATAACACAACGCACCACAAATTTTCAACAGGAGACTGCAGACAGGCCAGTCTAGTACCTGCACTCTTTTACTACAATGGTACAATGTTGTAACATATGCAGAATGTGTCTTGTCAATGCCTTGCTGAAACAATCTGGGACGTCCCTGAAAAAGACATTGCTTGGATGGCAGCATATGTTGCTCCAAAACCTGTATGTACCTTTTAATATTAATGGTGCCTTCACAGATGTGCAAGTCATCTATGCAATGGGCACTAACTTAACCCCATACCGTCACAAATGCTGACTTTTGAACTTTGCACTGACGACAATCTGGATGGTCCTTCTCCTCTTTAACCCGAAGAACATGATGTCCATGATTTCCAAAAACAGTTTGAAATGTGGACTCATCAGACCACAGCACACTTTTCCACTTTGCATCAGTCCATCTCAGATGAGTTCAGGTCCAGAGAAACCAGTGGTGTTTCTGGGTGTTGTTGATATAAGGCTTTCATTTTGCATGGGTGAGTTTAAACTTGCACTTGTGGATGTAAAGATAAACTGTGTCAACTGATAGTGGTTTTCTGAAGTGTTCCTGAGCCCAGGTGATAATATAATTTACAGAATGATGATGGTTTTCAATGCAGTGTCTCCTGAGGTTCAAAGGTCACAGGTAATCACTGCTGATTTTCTGCCCTGCCACTTACTTGCAGAAGTTTCTCCAGATTCTACGCATCATTTAATGATATTATGGACTGTAGATGATGAAATCCCTAAATTCCTTGCAACTGTATGCTGAGAAATGTTCTTTAACTGTTGAACTACTTGTTCATGCAGTTGTTCACAAAGTGGTGACCCTCACCCCATCCGTGCTTGTGAATGACTGAGCCTTTGGGGATTCTTCTTTTACGTCTAATCATGACACTCACCTGTTTCCGGTTAACCTGTTCAGCTCTGGAATGTTCCATACAGGTGTTTGTTGATCATTTCTGTCCCAGCTCTTCCGGAATGTGTTGCAGGCATCAACTTCAAAATCAGTGAATATTTGCAAAAAAAAAAAAAACAAAAACAAACCAACAATAGAGTTGATCAGTTTGAATATTAAAGATCTTGTTTTTCTAGTGTATTTGTAGTAAGGCTTTCCTTGTAAGGATTTGCAAATCGTTGTATTCTGTTTTTATTTATATTTTACAAAATGTCCAAACTTCACTGGATTTGGGGTTTGCATTTTGAAAGACAAAATGTATTTAAAGTACACATATTTAATTAACGCTAGAAGAAATGTTCAGATTCTTTACTGAAGTGAAAGTACTGTCAACATAAAAATCCATACTTCAAACATTTCAAGTGACATTCCTGTGGAAAGAATCCCAGGTAAAGCTGCAATGCATCATAATTTCTTGGTGTTATTGGGACAAAATTCCATAATCACCTTTCAACATAGTGTATTTCAAGTGGTCGGGGGGGAGGAAATAATTCTACCCACTTCTACGGGTTATTTTTCCCAGGTTGTAGAAAATTTATACCATTATGCAGATGATGATGGGCATTTTTGGGTAAGTTGTGGGGTTAAATATGTGATAAACAGCTTACTATGTGCTGTTAAGGTTGCCTCAGATGGATGGTTTGTGTTCTCTTTTCAATAGTGGTACCATATCATCTGAATTTCTGTATGGCGTTTCGGATTTGGACCCAGAGGAGACAGCTCCAGGAATGTGTGTGTCAAACTGAGATTTAAGTAAAAGTACATTGATTATTGAAGAAAATTTACTAGCTTTATACATCTCACTGATATATTATTATACAGTTTATGGCATCATTGGAAGAGGCTGGAGTGTTTTATAGGAGCAGATTTAAAATCTGCTCCATATAGGGACACAAGATTTATCCGAGGACTCATCACATGCTAATGAGAAAGAAAGTAGAAACGAAGTGCTGATGCACAAATCTGAAATGCAGTCAGAGTTATGATATTATAAAAAAGAAGCTGTCATATACTTTGGATTAAACATTTAGCATTATAAGGACATGTAGTATGATGCATAATAAAAAAGGCATTGAATTTTAACTACATGTAACAAATTTAGAGTGCACTGAGCAATGGAGGAAGTAAGGAAAAACAAAGCCCCCATTCACAAACCGTATCCAGTTTTTTAGAATCTGTCTCTGACCCTCCATTTGGTGATGATTCGATCACTGTTGTCATGGTTTTTTAGAACTCTTAACAACTCATGGGATTGAAAAGCCTTCCTACACACACACACACACACATTTAGTATGATGTCAGAAGCCAGGGTGATGGACACCACCATTTTAGTCTTTTATAGTGTGTTGTATTGTACATGCTTGTATATTATCCACTGTGTAAAATTGTCACCTTGAAAATAATAGCCTAGGCAAAAAAATAGCTGAACCTTTTAAACTGAAGGGAGCAGGAAATACAAGCTTTGTGGTGGAATGAAAGAAGAGAGAAGAGAAAAAAAATATTCAAGTAAAATAGAACTAGAAAATTTTATGTGCTATGCTTGAACAAATGCAGCTCACTATATTCATTGTATTTACTGAAAAAACAAAACCTGTATAGTGTAAATGCAGTGGTGCAGGTCTGGTTTGGACTATGGGAGATTGGGGCATTTATAATCTGGCATCCGAATTTTTAAATGTCAAACATTTCATTTTCCTTTCATTCATTTCATTTTCAAACAAGAATAAGAAAAAAATTATCAAAACAATCTACAAAATAAATAGTCACACAAATCCACAGGAATAAAAAAAATGATCAAAGTAATCTCTGAAGTGAACAATAATGAAAAAAGTAATCAACAAAATGAAATTAAAATGAACACTCACAGTCTTAATAGTGGGATATGACAATGGAAACAAATGATAAAGTTATTCAAATTATCAGTTTTAATGTTATAGTATCATCTCTTCAATAGTTTTTCACAAAAATATTATATCCATAATGGTTTTCTTTTGTATCTACCTCTGTAAATGTTGAAGGTACATTAAATCTATTGCCACATTACTGATTCATCAGACTTTCTGCTACAATTCATTATCAGTTACGTGTCTAAAGCATTATTTGCTACCTTACAGTATTTTCCTTTAGCCTCTGTAAGTATAAGTATTCTCGATCACTATAGCCAGAATCTTGCCCATATCTGGATCGAACTTTGTGGTTTGATAGACTCTATTATGGTGCTGTCCTGGATTTGTTGGTTACATTTTCTGTGTAATACCAGAAAACACAGGATAGTAGTGTTACAAGGACAAATGTTAAATTTGGCCCTATCTCACAATGATGAAAAATCTTTTAAAATTCTTCTGGATCCAGACGATGAAACAGATCACTCCCAAAATCAAACTGACTGCTCCTTGTGCCATTTCTGACCGATCCTGAAACATAACCTCTTTGGCAGAGGTAATGATCAGCATAGTCAAAGAACTGATCAATAATGAAAAATATACAAAACACAATGGATAGCAACGAACAAAACAATGAACATTAGTAAACCAAAATTAGACAAAGGCATTAAAAAGGCTAGGCTTGTTTTAGAAACATTTAGATATCATATCTATCCAAAGTGGACAGATTTGTACACACTGCCCAAGAAACACAACATAATAAGAGCAAAGAAAGAGAGAAGAGAAAATTTCAGACTCCAGGCACGGCAAGCTCCCCCTCACCAAATGCCAGAACTGACACGGAGAAACAAGTGCAATGATTCACCTCACACACCTTGGATACCATGACCCGGATGACTGAGAATCTTCACAGACAAGATATATCTACTGTAGATTTACAAACTACTGGCTTCAGTGGAACAAATGCACATTTCAGTAATACTGAGGTAGACAAATCCTTCATCACCTTGAAAATATGTTAAATGTAAAAACTCAGAGTGCTTTTGAAAGCCTAAAGCCTCTGTATTATATCCCTAAGTGAGAAATGTGCCACAGTGGTTGGCATTTTAGAGCAGCACAAGATTAATGATGGCAGATACTGGCAACCAGCATGGCACACTGTTGAGCTCATTATACAGGCAACCCCCCATGTAATAAGCATAAATCTGCATATGAGTTAAAGGCAACTTTAACTTCTATGACCTCATCATCTATCACCGTTCCAGTACTGTGGCATTGGATTAAATCAGCTGAATGACATTATGTCTGCCTCGACTCCTTGACGCTATGACACTGGATCTCTGTGGCGCGTAGGTGTTTTAGTGTTGACCAGTGACGTAGGGCTACTGTAGTAAAAACTCATGCTGAGCACATTCTTTGCAGAATAAGCAGATGAAGCGAAAGAGCAGAGAAAGTGAGACAGACAAGTAAATATCTAAGCCACTTATTTTCATAGACAAAGGGAAGACATTTGAGAAATGATACTTGAATGATTTGATTTTCCTCCCGAACAATTCCAACCCAGATTGCTGAAACTAACCAGAAGAAAATAAAGTGGTCTTGCGGTTGTCTCAGAAACATTTCCCACAGCTTTGTTGTCTTTCCAGACGTCCCCCCCCCCCCCAAATGATTTTCCCCCATTATAGTACACCCATGGGTTCTGCTGTGGATTCAGTGTGTAAGATGTTTTCATGTGTCCCCTGCCAAACGTTCGCTCTCCGCTGAGCATGTTAACGACCACCCCAGATGGACTGCATCACTTCCTCCGACAACCGCCTGTGATTGCTCAAAGTGAGAGAAAGTCTCGAAGACAGTTATAACAGGGGGGAGAATATCACTGGACAGATTTACATACGGTACATGAAGAAATAAGCAAGGTATTATTTTATTTACAAGGACATGGGGAAGTCACTGCACATCTGCCAGAAAACTGACCCTGACTTCAACTTCATTCTAGACAGAATGAACATAACAGAAAATTCCTTGGTTTGTCCAGAGAGTGCCATTTTATTAAAAAATACACCACTATTCCTCATTATGGATTTGCTGGATCAGACAGGGGTAATTCAGGGCTACAAAAGACTTTAAACCATAATTTTTAATTGCTTATGTGAACAGGTGATTTTTAGACATGATGTAATTCAGGAGGAGCATGGAAGAGAGGTTTATAATGTCAGAAACAGTGTGTACCGCCACTCTGTCAATAACATTTGGATATATGGATTTATATACACATGCCTGTGTGAACCACTAACACACACAGCCACGGTTACAAATACAATTCTGGATTTTACCGTGTCATGAAGATGCCTTCTCTTCTCTGTCAACCTCTCAGTTTGTATTCATCAGAAATGGATCATCAGTCAATGGAAACTTTGATTTCTAACCCAACCAAACAATATTTTGTTTGTGTTACAAAGAAATGGACACTGTGTGTTCCTAGATGACATATTTAAATGCTGACATAGACTGTATATACCAGTGGACAAAGTGACCGTGACCCATTGCTTTCTGAACAGCCATTTTGAGTCCAAACAGGTAGTCACTTCCTGGATGACATTTTGGAGTCAAAAACAGATTAAATCACACAATCAATCAATCAATCATACTTTATTCATCCTATAGGGGGCAATTCATTTTCTCACACTAAGGGGGAGGGAGTTGCAGCACATGAAGAGCGCAGCTCCTTGCAGTTGGGGGGTACAATAGGAAAGAGAGTAAAAAAAAACACAGTATCCAGAATAAGGCTCTTTATGAAGCAAAATTATGATCACATCGACAAAAAACTCATATGCACAGTTAGCAGTAGTGCAACAGTGGTATTACAACTTTAAGTTAATTCTGCATTGACCTCAATGTACAGCCCTGGCCATTGCCCACTGGTGTAAACACAGCTGTGTTAGTGGTTGACAAAGGTTTTCCCACTGACCCAGAGTCTCTATTGATATTTCAGTGATATGGGAATCCCATGTTGTGGATAATGTGTGTGTGGGGAAGTTCGTGCTGCTTATGCACCTTATCATATTAAAAATCACCTGTTCACATCAGCTATGAATGATTTTAAATCATTTTTCACCCTTAATTGCCATTCATAAAATTATTTCTCTGCATGTAGCAGAAATATGTTGTATTTATATTGTCTACAATGAAATACAAATCAGAGTTATTTTTTAAAGCTCATCTTTATTCTTTAATTGGTATTTTTGTATGATGTCTGAATATTTCTTGTTTTGTGGTTGTAAGTCTAACACCAAATAATAGATCCAAGTCACTGGAGCATAAGTATGTGCACCAATCCTTTGAGATCAGACAGGTTTAAGATCCTCATTCCAGACACTGAAATGTACGTAAAGCAGCCATTTTGACACAGTGGGCATATTTAGTATTAGTAACAAAAGATAGACGTCGTGATTAAAGGATGAAAAGATTTCTCTGAGCATCACAGACAGACCCGTAAAATCTGAACCATCTCAAACAACTGTAGTAATAGTAAATGCCATTTATGTGAGCAGGCTGCCAACAGGAAGTCAGGCGGTGCAGCCAGAGGCCTCAGTGTGCATGCTCTGTTGGCCAAATCCATGGAAGCCTCAAAATTCTTGACAAACATTTCTTGGAATGTTATTTGCATCGCCATGGTCTGTTGTTAACATATATCACAGTTTATTGACCAGCGTCCACTCTGGCAGTTTGACTTTAATGCTCTGTAATTTAAGCGTCTGTGTGTACAGTTTTCCTGCTTATTGTGGTATTATTACCAGTATATTAGCTGCATGAAATTCTTCAATCTGTGTTCCAAATAAACTGTCTGGCAGTCAGAGCATCCATTGGCCTGATTTGCAGTGATGAAACTCATTATCATAGTCGAATGCAACAGAGTTATGGGAACACATTTCTGAGCATTTCGAAATGCATAAATGAATACAGCTGTGTATAATACAAGCTTTGAGTTGCAGCTTATTTGATTTGCCGATATATAAAGTCAGACCACACGGATACCGTATTGATTTCTAGGAATAGTACGAGAGGCAGCATGCAGATACTTCTGTTCTGTTATGGCATTTTCTTGCACTTAAAACATAAAAAGCAAGTTGACAAAATGAAAATGGGAAAACAGATTCACAGCTTTCTCAATACGAAATAGGTGACTCTCTTCCAGTTTATGAAGAGAGCACATCGTCAGCAGTATAAAACTATTTTTTCATATATACTCTGAAGCCAGATCAGGTTCCTCATTTCTGTTTCACTGTTTCAATGGTAGGAAGAACTGATATTGACAGATTAAAAAGCCACATTGTGATGACACCTCCTTAAACCCCAAAATGCCTAAGGACTGTGAGACCTTATACTCAATATTCACATTGGAATTTGAGATAAAGCAACCTTACGTCATTTTTCTTCTCAAAAGTTTTCCATCCTCTGAGCTCACAGACTCACCCTCTTTGATTCACAAGGTAAGTCAAATAATAATAGAGGACAATTCAAAAGCATGGTAATAAGTAGCCTCATTCACCAAACATTCCACCTCAGTTTACTAAGCACACTGCCTCTTTTCAGTAGGTGCCAAAATATCAGCAAGGTATTTATGATTTCTTTTTTTGTAATTCCTTGTGTTATACAAGCATAGTTCAGACAGGATGTTCTAATCTGATTTAAATGATTTAGAAGAGCTTATATGTATTCTTATTTTGGCGGTACACTTTGCTCAAGAGATGCTCTGGGAGTACACAAGCCTGACACAGTTGGCCCCTGAGATCTCAAACCCTTCTAGCTGAGCCTGGTGTGATAGTTTTATATGACAAAACTAGACTATAGAAGTAAAATGCTTTGGAGTTTATTATATTATTGCTATTTATTCAGCTTAATTCAGGAGGAATTTGGGGAGCTGGAGGAGGTAATTTTTTCGACTTTACAGCTGAGTGATGGTTGTGTGAGCGCAGCAGCATAGCAGAATGAATGGACTGTCAGGATTTAAAGATGCAGCTGATTAGGGGTGGGTAAGGCAGGGATGACAGTGATTGACCATAAAATTAGGTTCAAGAACAGACTTCCACACCTTCCTGAAGTACCCACCAGCTTCATTTTTGTAAACATCTAATAAAGTAAATGTCAAAAAAAAAGATGACATCAATCTTATATTTTGACAATGCATGTGTTCCATTGCATTTCCAAAATAAATGGTTTAGATCACTTTCCACAATTTCCTAGGTGATATGACTATATGAATGATGGTGAAACTAAATAAATTAACTTGCAGAGGTGAACCCAGAAGGAGTCAATCCTGCATGTACCTCTGACCCTCCTCGATGCAACCAAAGAAGAAGCATCCAAGGCATGTGGTTTTCCTTCTGTCGACTGGACTGGAAATTTGGTTTGAAGACATTTTACTACCTATCCAGGAAGCTTCTTCAGTTCTGGAACTGAACATGAACTGTGAACAAAGTATCACCTTCAACAGGCAAGAATCAATCTGTAAGTGTTCTTGAGCTTCATTTTCAATCCTTGGCACTATAAACGTTTTAGCTCATTTTGCCTGAAAATGCACGTGTGATTACCTATATTCGCCATGGCTGCATTCCATTTTGGTGAATCACTCCCAGGGTTTTTATTTTTTTTTGCTTGGACAACTCAAAATAGTTAAAAAGCTACTAAGAGCTAAATCAACAGCATCAACTGTATTAAGATGACAAAATGTGAATTGTTCATGTCACTTCATTGTCAAAGCAGGCTAAGGAACTAATGAGAGTTCATTGATATGCACTCAAACAACATACAAAGTTTTGTGACTTCTAGACATGCACACAGACACTGGCAATTATAAAATCCTGCTGCCTGCAGAATGAAAAGTAACCAACTGTAATTACAACAAATTTCTAAATCACACACAGAGAGTATGCAATCCCTCCCTTATGTTCACATATGCTTGCACATACAGAGTACACACCTGCCAACAAGTCTCTCTCATCTGTTTCTCAGACAGTAAAAGTTAACAGTGCAAGAACACAGAGCGCTCTTCGAACTATCATCACCTTACCTCCACCTCTACCTCATGTTCAGAACAATCCCCACCGCTCACCCCCGCACCTCCTGTTCTAGCTGTCAGGTCCATGGAGACAAACCCAACTCTGGCCTGAAGAACTCAGTAAACTCATAGCCCTGAATCCTGGCCTGTTGCCCTCCAGCCTTGCTTTTGACTCTGATCTCCAGGCCAGGATGCAGTTGGATGGATGTCAAAGCGGAGGAGGGCTAGCCTCCAATTCCCTGTTCCTCTCTCCTGTCCCAGGATCTTGCTGGATGGATATCAGCCCCAAACAACAACTCCCTCTTCTTCATCCTCCCTTTCTCTACCTCTTTCAATGTAGCCTCGTATTTCACTTTTCTTATGTGGAAAGTCCCGCTATCGCTCACTCAGAACCTGCACCTCTTTACTGCATCGCACTCTCTTGTTAACATCCTGGTGTTTGTGGTCCATTTTGTTTGTCAATATGTGTATAATGAGGAATCATTTTGATATTTGGAGCTATAGGTATGTGTTTTTTGCTAAGGATGGCTCTGCAGAAGGGCACAGCCAGATGTGGTTTCATGTTTAGTTTGGATCCACTCTGACTGTGATTTGCTCAACTTCTGTAAAATCTCACACTGTTGCAATGTAATGGGATGTGAGCCACAAGGTCATTTTGGTAGTGCAAGGATGTTTTTCTATTTTGCATTGGGCATACTTTTAGTCCATATTTTTATGTGTTTATGTGTGTGTTTGCATTGCGTTTTCACTTTGCCACCTTCACCCCATGGATTTGATAGTGTGTTTGTACACTTGTGTTTGTGTGTGGTTAGTTGAGGTTGATGAGAAACCCAGTGTTTGGCAGGGGAGCCATTGTGGCTCCCGCTCTGTTTATGCAAGTTGATGCCATGATTTTTTTATTTTTTTTGAAAATCATACTGTTCTACAAACAGTAGCACATGCATCCTGTCCTCGGCAGCTTTCATTTTTACATCAGTCATCACTGTAACCTGACTTAAAAGCCAGTCAAGATTCAGGATGAAGGAATTAGAATTAATCAGTGTTGTAAAACTGCTTATGCTTCACACAGCCACAGGCCTTAGTCAGCAAATGAGTCACTCGCTTGTTTGATTCTGCACAAGCTTTACTGACAGAGTGTAGCAGGAAAACAATTTAACATCTGCTGCATAATAAATTACAGTTTCGTACCTACCCAATTAAGTAATGGTCAAGTTTGAGTTTCTTTGGAATTTGCCTTACTCACAAGTCACAACAGACCCGGTCTGACTTACAGAAAAGCATTATTACTTCAGAAGTGATGAGTGAGTGGAATGAGCTGATGACATATCTCTAAACACCACCGTAATTATTTCTGTGCATTTACTGTAACACTGACCAATAAAAACAGCCAGTTATCCAATTCATACAACCACAATGGTCATTAGTTCCTTCACTTAAATATGACCCCTGATGTGCGTTGAGGTTCATGGCTGATGAGGCACTGACAGTATCACGATCACATTTATAGATCTGTGACCCTAACAGAGGTACGTACTGTAGCTTCATCACTCAGTTCACAGGGTGCACAGTGACTACTGGTTAGGTGACCGGATGTTTCATATCTCACATCAGCATTATGTCATTCTGTACACATATATACAGCCAAGGAATAGATGAAAATTAACTGCTTGAGAGAGAGAGAGAGAGAGAGAGCAAGAGAGAGAGCATTTATTGATGTTGATTCAAAACAAACAAGAATATAGGGTGCAATATATTGCATTGTCTTACCTTGAAAACTACATTTACTGGTCTATTTTTTGAACAAAAATCTCAGTGACTTTGATGTAGAAGTCCTCCTTATCTGTTTTTAGTTGTAAAAGTCTTTCTGTCTCAGTGGAGATGACTGTCAGGGACAGAGGAATGTCATGTTTGACTCAATGTCCAGTTTTGAGACATTTTTAATGTTAGATATAGTATCCATTTCTGTATTTGGAACAAAAAATAAACTCCAGACTAGCTTGTTGGTGTAGATCAACTTCCTCACCTGCCTCCCCTGTCTGCACGTCTCTGAAGACAACCCATGTATTTATCATTCATGTTTGAGCACTAGGCCAGGGTCTTAGGGTTAGGGAAAGGGGGTATTTGGTAAGGAACCAAAAGCATTAAAACAAAAAGCACACAATGACTGAAACAGAACAAAAATACAAAAACATACATACCTGAGGTGAGACTGGAATACAGTTCTCTGCAACACTGTAGTCTGGCTATAACTATCCCCTACCTCCACCTCATTGGTCTGGGAACGTCTAAAGATCACAAGGAGAGGACTAGAAGGCATTAAACTCTAGAACCTAACCTTGGATCATAATCCATGCATGTACAAACAACACAGTTGGTTTTGGTTGCAGGGTTAGGGTTAGGGTTAGGGTTAGGGTTAGTTATATTTCAGAGAGAAAATTCTACAGAACCTGCTGTTAACATAG
>JAQQAE010013264.1:0-12822 GCA_029823295.1 Pseudamia nigra | reverse complement strand
AAACACAGTGAATCACCCAGAAACATAAGCACTGAGTGCAAAACATTGTTTCTGAGGGCGAAACACAGTGAATTACAGTGGCTTAAATAGTGAAGCGCCAAGAAATAATCTTGGATTATGATTGCCGCAATACAAATACAATTGAATTGAATTGAATTGAAAATGATGACAAATATAAATTTAAATGAGGCAAAAATTAATTTTGTTGCTTTGTATTTATTTTAATTTAAAAATAAATGATGAATAAAAGCACAGTCTGACTTCTGATGATTATAATAAGGCATATACATATTTTTATGAGATAGTAAACATAAGTATGCACATATTTTTCATCACTGCATTTGAATGCAGAATACAACATAATCACAAAAGTGACAAAAACGTAAAACAAATAAATGAATATCATCTGATAAACAAAACATCCACAAAATGATCCAGACAACAAATAAAAAGGAATAAATAAAATAAAAACACTGAAACAATATGATTGAAAAAAAAATCAACAAAGTATATGAAAAAATGAACAAAATAACCGACAACATGTATCCCATCACCTTTCAGTAAATGTCTTGGGATACCAATAATTCCATCATATAGACAGCTATAAAAGATACTATCTACACAGATTTTATTTATTTATTTATAACACACAACACAATCTACTCAGAATGAGTCTGCAAACCATTTGAGATTAACAGGTTTCGGCCACTGACAACCTCATTTATTTATACTCTATAAACACAACTGTATTTATTTGCCGTGTGTGTCATTTAACGCCTATGCACTAGGAGACAGTAAGGAGAACTTTTCGCAGCACAATGGCAAAAAGAAGGACACGTAACCAAACATCTTCCATTTAGAAAGATAATTCTTCAAAGCCTTCGGGACTTATTTCCTTTTCCTGTGCAGGCGGAGTCACAAGGGTTGAACAAATCATGATCAGGTCTTCATACACAAGTCCCGCCTCTATTATGTTCCATCCAGTGATTGGAAGAGGCACGACAACGCGCTTCCGTAAGCGATGTGGCGTGAAGGCACGACGTGCCTTTTCAGTGCAGCGTCTTATTTATTCATCATCTTTGACTTAGCGAACGGAGAGATGAGATGAGGTGAGTGGATGGATACATTTGTTTGTTTCAATGCAAAGTGTGAAATTTACATGATCACCCTTTGAAATTGTGGCCTTATCGCGAAAGTACCACAGTCCGGCTTATTAGCTAGATTGTGCTGTTGCTAATAGGGTAGCATCACAAATGCCATGACTCCGGCTTTTTAACTAAGTCTTTGTTACTCATAAAGCTGTATCATCATATAGGCTTCAGGATTAAAAAGGCTACCACTGAAGAGTTGAGAGTTCCGTTTAAATATAAGTTTCAAGCGTAAAAATGATCCATCATCAAAGCAGGTGTTATTGTTGTGATGTTTGCTAAATAATAGTGGTGGGCGGATCGATCCAAATATCGATAGTATCGATACCAAGTCAGTATCGATATTTGATCAATACTAGCCTGGTGAGATCGATACTTTACTTTAAGTTCCGCTCTTGTTTTCAATGCTGCGGTTTCGGCAAAGAGGAAACAAATAGGTCGCCGGGCTCTCCTGTGTCAGCGCAGAGCAGACACACGTTGCTCCCCCTCCCTCTCTTGTTTTTAGAATCATGCGCCGCCACATGAGTCACGTGACGTGACGCGCAGAGAAAATCCAACAGAAGAATGACAGGGAGGAAGAGGAGGCCATGTGGATGTATTTTCAACCACGGCAAAACACGGCAGTCGTCTACAGATGTAGGCAGAAAGCGGACATGCTTCTCCCGCTGAGGGAGAACCAACACATAAGAGCGGACTTATTTTCAGTCCGGTTGAACCCACCCTGCCGTGACTGGGTCGGGCTGACACCAACTCGTAATCAACAATTCATCCATCGTTGTCAGATTTAGAGCTGGATCCAGTTCGAGAAAACTGCTGTCGTTCCAGGTTCCTCAGTATTTCTCCCGTTAACCCTCCAGCCACGGCTCTGATTTAATCCCAGCTAAGGCCCCCTCCTCTGCGGCTCAGGCTGTCCGATCACAATCACACACAGAGTTTTTATCCCGGTATTAATCCTGGATGAGCTCTCCACTGCGGTCCATCGGTCGGTCAGGGGAGGGGTCCTGGTCCTGGTCCTGGTCCCATAATGACTGATCTGTTACACAGGAGGCATTTTCAGCCAAATGGATCTGCGTGGCCACACAGATAAATAAAGCATTTTATATTTAATTATAAACTTTGTCCAAATTCTGTCCTGGGTGTTAATTATTTAATAATAAAAAAGGAAAGATCACAAAAACACTTAAGGTCATGAAAATTATTTGAGATTTGGCAATTCAATGACGCATCCACCTTATTTATTGAAAAGTATCGGTATTGGTATTGGTATCTGCCATACTGGCCCGAATTTACTTGGTATCAGATTGATACCAAAATATGCAGTATCACACACCACTATTAAATAAGCAGTTACACATCAATTCCGGGTTCTGACATGTGACCTGATGAAGACAGAACACTGACGACCACAGCCGGTTCTCTACACCTACAGCAACTCAGTACAGTATAATATTTAGCTTTCAGTGTACATGTGCATTCCAAAAATTAGAATACCATGGAAAAGTAAATTCATCTGTCAAACATCTCATATTTTAGGTGTATTAAACATAAACTAACATATTTCAAGCCTTTTTTATTTTGTTTTGTTTTAATTTTGATAACCATGGATTACAACTCATATAAATAAAAAAAAATCAATATTTCAAAATATTATTATGTTTTCTAAGATCATTAAATGAGCTGTGCCATTCACTGCTGAGGTTTTAAATGAGCCCATGGCCTTCAGCTTATCTGTGTTGTGGTTCTCTTGACAGTGTGGGTTCTCTGTAGTGTTCTGGTCAGGTTAATCAAGCACAGTAACTCCACGCTGAGAAAACCAGTACCCAGCAGTACTGGCACTGTGGGCACATGCAAAGTCCAGCTGGAGAAGGAAATTGGCATCTCCATAAAGCTTGTCAGCAGACCAAAGAATGAATTGCTCTAAAATCTCAAATATGTCAAGTTTTCATTTTCTGACATAAATAGTCTAATTTTTCAAAATGCATTTGTATTGGTTGAGGCATATTTTTGAGGCAGATACAGAAAGATGAATATTTTTGTGGTTAAATACTCATTGAGAAAACCGGGGTTTACACAGCTTTAGACACAGACCTAATTTCTTTTCTGTTGTTTTTTTTTTAGCTATTTTTTCAGTATGGAGGTTCTAGGTGGCATCCTAAATGCCTTTTCCATTACTGAAAGTGGATTTTCCGTGACGCTCAGCCTTTTTCTCATCTTTGTTGGTCTTCTTTACTGGTAGGTATTTAAAACTTTTAATACTTATTAATTCTGCTATTGAGTTCCATGTGAAGTCCACTGTAACGTGTTACAACATAAAGGACAGGAAATTTAACAGTGATATTTTCACTCTGGGATTTATTATAGCATTTCTAATGCATTAAAGAATGTAATGCGGCTAACAGAGGGTGCACATGCAGCCTGGTGTGGTCCAGTGGAACCGTACTATCAGCACACCTGTATTTTCTTTCTTTCAGGTATTCAGTATACCCTTTTTCAGTGCTCTCGAGATGTGGCATCAAACATCCAAAGCCTTTGCCTTTTTATGGCAACATATTCATGTTCCGCCAGGTACGATGTTACACAGGACGCTGTGAAAATATCTTTGCTATGATTATCCTGAAGTCGTACTTTTGTCTTTGTCATGTCAAATCTACTGTATTTATGAAGTTGGCGTCCAGACTTTTTAGGTCCTGATGTAAAAGGTGTCTTGCTTTTAGCATGTTGTAGTATTTATGTATTAAGATTAGTCTATTTTACCAGTGGGACTATTGTTTTTCCATTTGATCAGCATGTCTGAATTTTCTCCAAGCTGTTCTCACTGCACACCTTCTAATTTTATACTTTAAAAGAGTGAGAAGAAGAAAAACTGGAAAAGACCAGTCTTAGGTTGGAGAAATTACGTACTTATTTATTAATAAGTGATGTTTTAACTCTGTACAGAAGACTCTGACGTGATTTAGATTTTATATCCTTGAGATTACTGATTTTTTTTTTCAAGGATAGTTTATTAGCCATGTGTCATTTCCTCTTTTGCTGTTACATGTTGATTTCAAAAAGATTGTTTTGATTTTGCAGTAGAAAAGTTTAGGATAAATTTTCTAGAGGAGACTCCCGCAATTGTTTACAGTTTGCTCATGTTATTCCGCATCTGTCTTTTCAGGGATTTTTCCATCCAATCACTGATCTCATAAAGACACATGGTAGAGTTTGCGGGTAAGTACAAAGTAAGATCTTTACCAGAATTCAGTGACTTGATGGCTTCTTTACTGATCTAAGTTCTCCTAAATTCTGAAATTAGATATATGCATGCTTATGGCCTGGCTTTAGACAAATAATTTACAGTGTATGCATGCCAGTTCCTCATTGCTAATATCTATGGAGCCTCTTTAGTTGTACTATTGTCAAAAGAAGCAATTATAGTTTCTGTTTTTTGAGAGAAGTAATAGCCCCCTCTGACTAGTCTCAGATCCATCAGGAAGCACAATGAATATCTAGCGTTGTTTGACATGACTACATCTGGTTTATTGCAGGTACTATTTAGGCCGGAGGCCTGTGGTGGTTGTAGCAGACCCAGATATGCTGAAGCAAGTGTTGGTCAGGGACTTCAGCACTTTTCCAAACCGAAATGTAAGCTGATGCATTACTGCCATCTTACATGGTCTGGGAAGAGACTGTGTGTGTTGTGTGAGATGAGACCCTACACAGACTGAATAAAAACTGGAAATGTGTTTGAAAATTTAAAATTATGCTATTTGTGTCAGTAAGAACATTTTCTGCTGCAGTGGCATGTTAATAACTTTCTGAAATTACAGTACCGGTACCTGTCAAAGAATTTGAACAAATCTTTTCAGTTTCACGGTTTTTTGTTGATTTTTTGTCTTGTGCAGGTGAAGGGTGGGTACAAAGTCAATAGTCTTATTAGTGCTACTACAACTGCTGTACAAATCCATATTATTATCCATATATCCAAAAATGGTCAGCCAATCTGAAAATCCCAAGAACTACAGCTGTCAAAGCTAAATGTGGCTACTTTGGATAATGTAAAATATAAAAGATTGTTTATCATGTTTTGTTTACTATGTAATTACATACATGCTCTTTGACAGTTTGGGTGTTTTTGGTGTTAAATATACAATGTTGAAAATAAGAAAGTAAAGGTGTGTCCAATCTTACGACTGTGTAGATGCAACATTTTCTGTTAAGCAACTTGCACTGTAATGACCAACATGTCCTTCTCTATGCAGTCTTTTCGTTTTGCTACCAAGCCCATGAGTGACTGTTTGCTGCTACTGAAGAATGAACAATGGAAGAGGGTCCGGAGCATCCTTACACCGTCTTTTAGTGCTGCTAAGATGAAAGAGGTGAAAAGAAATACCTAGTGTGATGGGGAACCGATCTGAATCGGCTGGTTTTTATTTCACTTTTTTAGTAGGCTGTTTAACATGGGAGTATTGAGATAAATGTTACTCTAGAAGTATTTAATCTGCCTGGTTTTGTGCCTGGGTGATCTCAACAACAAAGGTGTCTAGGTCCTTATTTTTTTCATTTGCATTTTCTAATTGAATGCCAAATAAAAAGTGGTGGAATAATCAGTGTTTAATGGAATGTTTGCTTTGTAGCAGCACACTCCAGAAACACAGATTCTTGCCAAGGCTGATGGTCCACTTTTCTTCTCATTCTAAAATATAATTCAATTACAAACAAACCACAAATGAATCATTCTATCATTTTAAAACCGATCATTTGTTTTATGAGTTGTCTTACTGCCACAACAGGGTCAAATGTGTTTATTTCCAGTTTCAGGAGTGATTTAATTTTTCCATATCTTTCTGTTTATGTGTAGATGGTTCCGCTCATCAACACAGCCATCGATACCCTAATGAACAACTTGAATGTCTATGCAGAGTCAGGACAGGCTTTTGACATTCACAGGTAATGCAAGCGCAGCCACAAAGCATAACCAAGAAGACAATGTGTTTCCTTGCTGTTTTTTATTGTTTTTCATACTTCCTCTGTGTTGTAGATGTTTTGGCTGCTTCACGATGGATGTTATTGCCAGTGTGGCTTTTGGGACTCAGGTGGACTCTCAGAACAATCCAGATGACCCGTTTGTCTCTCATGCCCAGTTGTTCTTCTCCTTTTCTTTCTTCAGACCCATCATGATGGTTTTGAGTAAGAGCCGTTTTGTCCTTGCAGACCTTTTTTTTTTTTTTTTTTTAACAAACACACACTGTAAACAAATAATGTCATATATGAAATGACGTACACAGGATGGTTTTGGGGAATCCACTTGGGGACACATTCAGAGTTCTTGAGATTTTTCAGGTTGACCGACTTTCACTTCTTTTCTGTTAACTGTTTCTTGACATAATATGGTTTTGTACAGTAGTTGTAGTAGCACAATTGACTCTATATGCACTCTTCCTCTGCATAACACAACTGAGGGTCTACAGCACATTAAGACAAGAAATGGCAAAAATTGGCAAATCACAAGCAACTAGGGGAATTTAAATCATGTTTCATCCTTGAATAGATTGCTTTTATTTTTCATAAATATTCAATCATAGAATATGTTTTCTTTTTTCAGGATAGAGTCATTAAAATGAGTATATGAATTTTGCTATTTCAAGTTGAGTCATTTCAACAATTTGTCCCTAGTTGCTTTTCCTTCCATTATGACTCTTCTGGGGGGTCTCATCCCAAACAAGAGGCGAGATCAGATGAACCAGTTCTTCATCAGCACCATTCACGAGATCATCAAGCAGAGAGATGAGCAGCCTGCAGAGCAGGTGAATACCATTTACCAGTGTCCTTGAACTAAATTCGCAATTAGAAATAAATATCGAAGTGGACATGTTTTAAAAAGCTGGATGCCTTTTAGTTATTTGTTTAAAATAATTATTCCCACTTTGTTGCCTCCAGTAGCTCAAAAGAAATACTTAGTTGTGTATAGCTGTTACATTTGATTTTTTGTTTGGCATTTAGAGGCGTCGAGACTTCCTTCAACTAATGTTGGATGCTCGAAGCAGCAAACCTGAAGAAAGTTTGTCTCTAGAACACTTGGATACCGGGAACCACATGTATGCCATTAACCAAGATACCCAGCAAACTCCACCATCAACGTCACATGAGGACAGCAGGCCTCACCCGTCTCAGGAGCCCTCCACAAGGCGTCTTCTGAAAAAGACCATGTCTGAGGATGAGATTGTGGGTCAAGCTTTTGTTTTTCTCCTGGCTGGCTATGAAACCAGCAGCAACACGTTAGCCTTCACCTGCTACCTCTTGGCGCTTCACCCTGAATGTCAGTGCAAAGTTCAGGAAGAGGTGGATGATTTCTTCACCAGGCATGTGAGTGTTACCTTGTGCCTCATGTAGCTCTAATAAACTCTGGACTAATTACTACTAGACGCTACACCTATTTCTGTTGGTCTTGAGCACCTAATTGGTCAAAGGCAGCAAAATATGTTGTTTTCTTTCCTCTTGTAGGAGTCACCGGATTATGCAAATGTCCAAGAGCTGAAATATTTAGACATGGTTTTAAGTGAAGCACTGCGCCTCTATCCTCCTGGATTCAGGTACAGCATTGCACCTGGTTAAATAATGCACCAGTATTTGTCACTACTACAAAATGTGCTATTCCTTTATATTCAGCTGTGATCACATCGTCTTAAACCATAAAGACCCTTTCAGTTTGAAACACCACCTTTTCTGAAAGTGTTTTGCCCCACAAAGGTTTGCACGAGACATTGAACACGACTCTGTGGTAAATGGCCAGCGCCTTCCTAAGGGAGCGTGGCTAGAGATCCCAGCAGGATTTCTGCACTATGATCCAGAGCACTGGCCAGAGCCTGAGAAGTTCATCCCTGAGAGGTAGGAGGCAGGTTTTAATAGACAGACAAAAGTACAGTGTGTGGGTTTTAGCAGCAGCTAAATCCAGTAAATGGCCAAATTGTTTTCTAATTCAGTCTATAGCTGTTGTTGCTAATAAACACCCATGTATGTTTTTAATATATCCTAAAAGATCAACGTTGTGGTTGTTTCCTAGGTTCACACCAGAGGCTAAAGCCAGCCGCCATCCATTCGTATACCTACCATTTGGGGCCGGACCCCGGAATTGTGTGGGAATGAGGCTGGCCCAGCTGGAGATCAAAATGGCTTTAGTCCGTCTCTTCCACAGGTTCACTATAGTGACCTGCTCAGAAACCAAGGTGAGTCAACACCTAAATTTAAATGCAAAAAAATTCTGCAGTGCATGATAGATTTTGGATATTACTGAGTCAAAATTCCACAATTACCTCTCAGTATATTGTGTCTGAAGAGTAAGAATTCCCCCTCCGGTCATTTCTGTCTCTGTTTCTGGACTGTAGAAAATCTGTGATCATCTATACTCATGATTGACAGCTGTAATCACCAATCACTGTTAAGATGTACTCAACTGAGACTTTACAGCTCAACTTCTTTTTTTATTTAGAGAGGGAACAGAGATATATATAGATACAGATATTTTATTTTTGACTATAATGTTTAAGAAACCGTGTACTGATGAATCATAAGTGTTTTTTCTCATTTGTTGAATTCTTTGTCTTTGTGCAGGTCCCATTAGAGTTGAAGTCATCCAGCACATTAGGCCCTAAAAATGGGATATTTGTGAAAATTACAAGAAGAGACACAGAAGGTCAAGCTAATTTTGCACCAGATGATTAGAAGCTCACTCTTCAACATTTGAATGGTAGAAAATAATCTATACACAGCATATACAATCTATCCCATTTCAAAAACAGGTTAAACATGCTATCTGATCATAAGAGTAAATATGCACTGTGGACCTTCATTACAGAAGACATGAAGTGCAAAGTGGCCTGAGTGTCTGTGTTTTAATGATAAATGACAAAGGGTAGCACAGAGAGTTTGGTCCAAGTGTTGTAGTGTGACATGTAGGCCTCCTGAACTCACAACTGATGTCTTTAGTGATGCTGTGGGTAAAAAAAAGGAGCCAGATGGAAATGGATGTGGCACTAGTAATTAAGAAAGAAAAGGCAACAGAAGAACACATTAGATTAAAAGACAGCAACTGCCTTTACAAATATTTATTTAACACTGTTCATGTGTAGCAGGTTACAGCACTGATCAGATTAATCATTCACATAAACCACTGGCTGGTATTTTACACTGGATTAGGATTTCTTTGAACTTGGGTGTAACTTTAATTTCTGAGTGACAGCACAACCATGTTCCTAAATCAGTCAGCAGTATAAACAAAAGCTTATGAGAACGAAATAAAGTCTATGATCTACTGTTTTAATGAACTGAGTTTGTACAAAGTCTTTACATTGGATGAATTCCTCAACTTGAAACCCCTACACTTTGTTAAAAGTATATTTCCACATTTTATTATGCAAATCTTCTCATATCTAGACAATGCAGGGGAAATACTTGATGCTTTGCAAACACAGTCCTGTATAAATCCTTATTGGCTTTATTCACGCAAGTCCCATTCCCTGTGTTACTACAATATTTTCTCATAGCCTAAAATTTTAACATATAGTCAGTTTATTTTCACACCAGGTGTTAAAATTTGGAGTGTCACAGTAATGACCTTACAGAAGAATCCAGTCAGCAGTTATCAGTCTATTTTAGGGCTGTACAAGCTGGTGGAAAAAAATCAAAGTGGCCATTGTGGTCAATATTATGCTTGGTGACTTCACTTCAAGTCTACATGTTTGCTGGTCAAGAAAAATACACAATTACTGTACTCATTTAGAAATGTTAGGTTAAACACAATATCACACATTTCAGCACCCGTCACCAGACAACAGAGCTTGTTTTTTTTCCCCCAATTTCTGCAAATTACACTCACTGGCCATTTTATTAGGTACATCTTTTAACAGAACTTTCTACTGTAAATGTCATGCCAGCCAATCACACGGCATCAATTCACTGCATTTGGGCATGTAGACACAGTCAACATGACCTGCTGAAGTTTAAACTGAGCATGAGAATGGGGAAATACTTTGAATATGGCATGGTTGTTGGTGCCAGATGGGCTGGTCTGAGTATTTCACACAGTGCTGATCTACTAGGATTTTCTCTCTCTCTCTCACACACACACACAAAACCATCTCTAGTGTTTACAAAGAGTAGTCTGCAAAAGACAAAAGTCCAGTGAGCAACAACTCTCTGGATGAAGATGCCTTGTTGATGTCAGAGGTGAATCATCAGGCAGTTTTGAACTGATGGAAAGGCAACAGTAGCTCAAATGACCAGACATTACAACTGGATAATGTAGAAGAGCATCTATGGACATGCAACATGTCAAACCTTGAAGCAGATGGACAACAACAGCAGAAGATCACACATGGTGTCACTCCAGTCAGCTAAGAATAGGAAACTAAGGCCATGGTTCACATAAGCTGCAAAAGTGATCAATAGAAGGAGAAATGTTGCTTTGTCCGGTGATTCTTGATTTCCGCTGTGCTATTTGGATGTTATGGTAATGATTGACATAAGCAACATGAAAGCATGGATCAGTTAGTCCTAACTGTGCATTGTTTAAATGCCACAGCTATGTCCATCCCTTCATGACCATAGCCACTATGGCCAGTGTCAAACTTGTCCCATGGAAGGCTGACACCCTGCTGGTTTTTTCTCCAACCAGTCACTAAAGCAGGTGATTTCACGGATTAGCTCGTCCCCTCAGTTTGAAGGAGTACTGATCAGTGAAATCACCTGCTTTAGTGACTGATTGGAGAGAAAACCTGCAGGGTCTTGACCCTCCATGGCATGAGTTTGACACCTGTGAGCTAGAAGGTCCAACTCAGTACCAGCAACATGTACCTAAAAAAAAATGGCCACCTGAATGCAGATATTTGCAGATATTAAGATTGTATATTAAATAATTGCGTAGACTGATATTGCAGTTAAGGTTGGGACAGGATAAATTGTGCAGCCCTACTCCATTTGAAGTCTGAGTATTTTAAGCTCCCCTTTAAGTCAACCATTATGAGGAAAAAAAAATCCTCTGACCCTTGATATGGTCTTCAGAAAAGGCCAAAAACCATAGTGACTTATGAATAATCAATCACGTACTCTGGATAAATCTGGTGTTTCTCAAAAATAACAAAGATACTAGGATCACTCTCATTATTGACACAACTGTCATAGAGGACTTTGCGGTTTCCTTTGGGTGGAGGCCGGGTGTAGCTGGCGCTTCCTTTGGTGTACTCTCCCACGAGCACCAGAGCCACAAACATGATCTTCTTCAGGCCTCGTTTGGCCCTGGAGTAATTGTCGGAGTAGGAGGCATCTCGAGCAAAGTAGCTCCCTAGGAACAGAGTGTGAAAAAATAAGTTTTTTTTTCCTACTGTAATGGAACAATAAACTGCTTGGTAAACCTACTGAAGATGGATTGAAAGCTTGGAAAGGAATATGCAGTTATGCTTTAAGAGGTCTGACATCTTAATACAAAGTTCTATCTGTACCACTTATCCTGCATGTTTCTACTAAATACTCCGGTATGGAGGTGGTGTAGATTATTCCCTTGTTTTTCAAATTACCTGTGACACTGATTTCACTGTGAGGTGTCACACCTTCCCCCTTTTAATTGGAAAATACTTTGATTGGCTGATCAGTGGATCATTCCCTACGTGTCCAATCATATTCTGACCTTAGGGTACTGCAAACACAAAAGGAGACTTTTCATGGATGTTTCAAGGAAAAAAAAATCTCAGGAATATGTATCAGTTATTCCAGGGGTGGGATAGATTTTAAATGGCTCATTTTTCCTGTTGCCCAGCTAGTGTGGATTTCTCAGGACTTGAGTTTATATCACAAATGTACATAAAACTGAGTAAAGATGGATTTTCACAGTGTGGACCCTTTAAGCAGCCATAAACAAAATTGTCCAGTACAGCTCGATACCTTTGCAGCAGAAAAAAACAATTTCTGTTTGTTGTCAAGCAATCCCACCATTGTTCTCTGCCACTGAAGATTTATTATAGTTATCTTCACTCTTATTATATTACATTATTATCATTATTATTATGCCCCTTTTTACGCACCGCTGCTTCCCAGTAGTTTGTCCGATTGTACAAAGGTGTATCAGACCGAGATCTACATAAGGGGAAAACAATATTGTGTCTCCGTTATAGCGCCGCCTAGTGAGAAGTAAAATGCTGTATCTCAGTTTCAGGTGATCAGAGCTGTCTAGAATTTCACATGCATGATAAGAGCCCGTTTCTGAACACAACCATATGACAGTATTATGTCTCAGTTATAGCGCCACCTATCAAGACAAAAAACACTGCTGCTATCTGCCGCTTCGTCTGATTGTCACCAAATTTGGTACACCAGTGTATCGGACCGAGATCCACATCAAGGAATGTATGCCAACACACAGTAATCCCATGCAATCTCTTCAGAGATGCCACATATTTTAGTTACTATTCCGCCCCTTTTTTGGACCACATCGACTCACAGTTTTCGCCCAATTCACACCATTCAAATACCATATTGTCTAGCTCGTCCAGGATATTCCGGCCATTGTATTTTGTAAATCTATCTTTTGTAGTTTTTAAATAATTTACAGTGGATCTCAAAAGTCGACACACCGCTGTTCAAATGCCAGGTTTTTGTGAGCTAAAAAGGTGACACCAAGATAAATAAATTCACAACTTTTTCC
>JAQQAE010013263.1:0-12822 GCA_029823295.1 Pseudamia nigra | reverse complement strand
TTGAAAAACCCAGTCATTACCACACAGACGATGACCTTCAGTCATGAGCGATGCCCCCTGCAACATCTCCACATAGCTAGCTGCCATTTGATGCCTCTGCACAACCTGAAGCTCCATTGTTCCATTGAAGGAAAAAGCCCCCCAGATCATGATGTGAAAAAGCCCCCCAGACCACTGTGCTGTGTAGAAAACATCTCAGGTGGGATCTCCTTGTCATGCCAATAACGTTAAAGTTTAAAATGACTGTCTTACTACATCCAACCTCAGCAACAATGGCACGCTGCAAGAGGCCTTACTGATGCAGCTCAACAACCCAACCGCGTTCAAAGAGAGAAAGCTTTTTTTGTCTTTGCCATCAGGAGGTCATGACAGTGTGGACACCTGACAAGAAATGACACCAAATCCACATTTTTTGCGAAGCTTTGGGGTGTTAAAGGCTGTGGTCTTAAACTTTTGATGAACAGCCTACTTCAGTTTAATGGTTGTTTGCAGTAAATTGCTTACTCAAAAAATTTTCTTGTCTCACTCCCATTTCTTCTTTTTGCATCTTGAAGCACTACTCAGAACCTTCTTAAGATCCAACAGTGCAAAATGTACATTCTTGCAATTTTTCAACTGGTCTTAAAATTATGATCAGAGTGTATTACTGTTTACTGCATAACAGATCTTAAATCTATCCTAAATCTTGACCCCTCTCTTTCAGGTCATGGATCTACCTATGGAAAAAAACTGCATTGCAGTGAATGGCACAACAAACACATTTTATTGTTGTTTGAATTATGTCATCACCTACAAAAATGAAATTTGCCAATTCAAAAAAATATTGCAGCAGTGGGGTGTAACACCACAAAGCTAGGGAGGCTTACCAGCGAAGTTGAGAATAGAAACTGAAAAACGTCTGAAAAGCACCCTCTACTGATTGTAGGATGGGACATTGTACTGTGCATTACCGTACTTAAATAATACAATCACATTTCAACAGAAAGTTCTTCATAAAAATAAAAAGTACCATACAAATAAATTGCTAGTGTAATAAGCACTTTTTATGCAGAACATGTGCTGAAACTAAAATAAACCCCCCAGAAAAAGACACTACCAAGTCAAAAGAATCTGGTTGAGGTAATCTTATTGTCTCACTATCTCCCACTCTGTCCCCAAACAGCAAACACAATTCAGTTTGCAAAGGAAGGATACATCACGTCACATCCAATTTGCTGAGTAAACAGAAATTGAGATTTAAAAAATATGCAACTTACTTACTTAACATGTTTCAACAGTTTCACTACACCACCGTACAATAGGTTGTACATTCACACAGATGCTATACTGCACCATGTCTAGCACATTAGATGCATGATTATTGACCGAACTGCTACTATTGAGCTATGTGTTTCCAAGTGTTACATTTCATCCCAGCTTGGTTAATCTACTACAAAACAACCTGATGCCATCTTCAAATACAGGACTAACGTTATTGCCTCACATTTGTATATTTATTGAATTTTGTTCGTGAATAGATAATCTTATCTTCCTGGGGACGTATCCTCAAAATTAAATGGATTAACATTAACTAAACTTCATACCATCTAATATTTAAATAAATGTTCACAAGAGGAAACAAGGTAATTGCGTATAAGAGTGTTTAAAAGAAATACAGCAACCAGAAAGTGCATTCTCTTTATACGGTTACATCAGTATCGGAAATCGTGGTGATTATCATACAGGCATTACATAGTTACTCACCTCTTGGGGATATGGGATATAACCGGCATAAGCCAAAACAAAAGTGCAAAACTTGTTAAAATCTTCTACTGTCCTTCTCCTCCTGTATGGCGGACTGAACCCCTGAAACAAAGTAATGAAATATTAGCCCACATTCATCCTGAACATCCTAACACGGCGTTAACAAAAGTTACATTTAAAAAAAACTGCCAATAATTGCTAGATGTCATGTATCAAAACGTCAAAGTAACACGTTTAATTATATACGCTCAATTTGGTCAACTGCATACAGGGTTTTCAGGGGACTGGCAAGTGAAAATTCCGATCGACCCCCACCTATTAACCAAGCTAATGTTAGCTAAATTAGCTAGCAATGTACAAATAAGTAAGTGACGCGAGTGCTACGAAGCTAGCCGCTGGGTCGTGCCAGTGCACTTTATCTGATAAATAAAACTATGATGTTGTAAATGACAGTCATTCCAAGACTCCCGAAAAGTCACAATGAGTCATAACAGCACAAAAGTTAATGAACTGTTGAGTGACGATTAAAGCAGATTGTGGGAATATGGTTAAGTAGCCATCGTTAATGTTAGCATGCAGTGCAATGATGATGGAATGTTTTCTTTTCGATGAAACCTTAGGCTAGCTCACGCAACACCTGGCATATAAAGTAGCATATAAAGTAACGACAGTGGCTCATTCTCGTACACAAGTTTTACCATTGTAACTCAGTAATCCGATGGAAGCTTACCTGAACATGCATCGTGTGTAACTTATCGTATTTCTGCACCTATAGCTAATGTCAACAGTAGCGCTGCGCGCTAACTAATCAGCAGCTGCTACACCGTGCTTTGACAACCTCCAGCAAGTTGACGTTCGCTAACGTCGTTAGCCACAACAAACTAGCCGCTCACTCTACAGCAGTTACATAAAACACTTACCTCCGACTGAAATGCATGGGATGTCGATGGGTTTATGTCACCCATCTTCACTTATTAGCAGACCACCTGGCGTTTCTTCTCTTAAGTTACGCGACGGGCTAGAGCAAAGGGCTAACCGATAACAGACTTATGCGACGCTTAACACCGAGGTTACCTAGCTTTGGCTTGCTTGATCCCTCACTTTACAGCTAACGTTATCTATGCTACAACTAGGAGCAACAGTGTTCCGTCAGTTTGCCATCAGCACAAACCGTAACGTTACTTGTACCCCAGAACTGTTGAAGGAGCGGTGCACCGACCAGCTGAACATCATGTCTCCCGAGGGCAGTTAACGTTAGCGCGCGTTATTACGGTATTTCCATCGAGCTGTCCGATAATGTCTCCGTTTGAGCCACTTTACTGACTGTTGGGGGAGCGGTTCACTTCGGCTGTCACCAGCTGCCTTCCTCCTCCTCCTCCTCCTCCACCTCCTCCCCCTACTGTTCCTCCGTCTTCTTCATGGAATTAGTGGAAGTGTAATGTACAGCAGCGCTCTGTAGTGGAGCGCGTACCAAAATTCAGTACTACAGAGGAACAGTGACATAAATTTAAACTAAATCCATGAGAAGATTCAAAATCGATCAAAATAATTGTCACCTATGTCACAAAACTCCTGGCACTGCAGCACATTGATTCTGTTGTCAAAATATTCAATATTTATGGAAATCTTTACAGGAAAGGCCCAACTCCAGATCCATAAATGTACATTTTTGTTTCTTTCCATAAGATTCAATTGAGCGTTGTCTTAAAAAACAAGCAAACTGAATTTCTCGTGAATAATTTGCTAATCAGAACCAGATGCATAATTGTAGATGTGTCAAACCATCTCCATCATGGTATACATGCTAATGTCTAAATATAGCTTAAGCTGACCTATTTTATTTTGTGTAAGTTTAAGTTTAGATTAAGACGTTAAGCAAATGTATTTTGGTAGAAGTGTATGAAAAAGTTGCATTAGACTGCAAGGAAGAACAGTAAAACACATTTAGAAACTCAGAATTATGTGTATCTTGCTTTGTAACCAACTGCAAAGTGATCACAGACTCCAATTGGTCCCTGATCTTAATTACAAGGTTTCTATATGCATCTTGAAGACCTTTAGCCCATTCCTCTTCTGTATAAGCCTACAGGTCCTTTAAATTGTCATCACACATCTATTGTGCTCCCTCCACATTGTTAGATTTATATCTGGCCTCTTGGTCAGTCTAATGCCCTTGAACAGATCTGGTTAGGTCTGAAGTACATTTACACCTTAACATTACACATGTACTTTTTACTCTTACTCATTTACATGTGTGATGAAAGAAATGTACTTCTGCTCAGTTACATTTGGCTATAGCTCAGTGAGTATAAAAAAGGTTGAAATGAAAAAATTAAAATAATGAAAGAAAAAATAAAATATTTAACGAAACTGAAGAGAATAAGCACAAATGATCAAAATAAGCGAAGGCATAAGCAAAAATCCAGAAAATAACTAAGTAAATTAACAAAATAAACATTTTAATCAAGCAATTGAACAAAAATGATCAAAGTAGGGCGACACAGTGGTGCAGTGGGTAGCACTCGTGCCTCACAGTTAGGTGGCGGGGCCCTGCTTTGTGGAGTTTGCATGTTTTCCCTGTGTCTGTGTGGGTTCTCTCCGGGGTTCTCTCCAGCTTCCTCCCACAATCAAAAACATGCACTCAGGGTTAGGTGAATTGGTCACTCTAAATTGTCCGTAGGCATGAATGGTTGTCTGTCTCTTTATGTCAGCCCTGCAATGAACTGGCAACTCAACTCACCCAGGGTGTACCCTGCCTTTGCCCCAAGTCAGCTGGTATAGGCTCCAGCATCTCCCCCGACCCCTGCGAGGATTAAGGGGTAGAAAATGGATGGATGATCAAAGTAAACAAGTAACTTGAAAAATGAACAAAATAACCATCAAAAGTGAAGAAATTTGAATACAATATATGAGGCTATAATAAATACTGTCATGAAATTAGTCACTACTTCAGTTTTTTATGAGATGCTCTTTTACGCTGACTCCAGTACTGTGGATTGTTGTCTTCAGAGTTTGGTAGTATTCAAGTACCTCCACTCAGTTGCATGTACAGTACTTGTGTAAATCTTCCAAACAATGTACTTCTGTGAGTATTTGTCTTACAGAATGTTTTTTACTCTTACTCAGTTACACTTATGGTGAAGAAAATGTGCTTATATTCAGTTGACCACAGCTTAATGAGTAGGAGTAAAATAAAAAAAAAAACCTGGGAAACACAGATGAGAGCCAACAAATGAGCACAAAATTCACAGAATAATCCAAACAACAAAATCAAATTATGTAACAAATTGATCATGTAAATTAACAAAAAAATCAACAAAATAAATTAAAACTGAACAAAATACATTTTAAATTAACAAAATACACAATAAATGAGCAAAAGTAAATTAAAAATTATTCAATTCACTTGTGTTTGCATAGCGCCAATCATAATCCAAGATTATCTCCTTGCACTTCACAAATTAAGGCCAAAACCTGACGACTACCGTATATGGAGAACAAACCCAACCCAGAGCAGAACCTCTCAGAGTAAGCCTGAACCAGCAACCACACATCAGGAACATCTAGAGATCTGTATGGATAGCGAGAGACAACAAAACGAAAGGGGAGGAAGCACAGACCTACAGGGAAGACACAAAGTTAATTTCACTATATAGATGACATAGAACAAGCACGGGGGTTCTATTAGTATATCAAATAAAACAGTTTAGATTTGTTTTTAGAGAGTTTCAATCATTGTTGATTCCTTTTTGTCATTATTAAATTATTTAGTTAATTTTGGTGATGATTTTCTTACTTTCTTGTTCAGTTTGGTTAATTTTATTTGATTATTTTCTCAATTTCTGTACATTTTGTACATAATTTTTTACATTTTATTGACTTAATTTAAGAATTTCAGTGTCCAATAACCATTGTTATTTATTTGATATTTATTTTTTAAAATTGACATCATAACAGTTATTGAACATTGACATTCTTGCTCTGAATTGTTTTTTTAAATTTTATTTGATATTTATTATACTGGCCATTCGGCATTTGGTCCCTGTATGACTGGGGTCAGTCTGGTTCACATTGATCTCAGTAAGTTAGACTTGTTCCCAGCGCGGCTTGGACTCCGCCAAGGCTGTCCTTTGTCACTGATGGCGTTCATAACTTTTACAGACACAATTTCAAGACGCAGCCCACAGTGTCTGGTTTTGTGCCTTCAGGGTCTCATCGCTTCTTTTTGCCGATGATGTGGTTCTGTTTCCTTCATCAAGCCATGACCTACAGCTCGCACTGGGGACTGCAGCTGAGTATAAAGCAGTCGAGATGAAGATGAGCCAGTCTGAGGAATGGTTGTCAGCCGGAAAAGGGTGGGATGCCTTCTCCAGGTCAGAGAGAAGTTCTTCCCCCAAGTGGAAAAGTTTAAGTATCTTGGGGTCTTGTTCACAAGATTCTACCCTTATTTATGGTTGGGAGTTTTGGGTCATGACTGAAAGAATTAGATCCTGGATACAAGTGGTTGAAATGAGATTCCTCCGCAAGGTGGCTGGGCACTCCCTTAGAGAGGATAGGAAGCTTGGCCATCTGGCCAGCAACAACAGACCCCCAAGAGCCTGCTTCTGAGTGGAGTAATGAAGTGGATCAGGGGACTCAAGAGCAGCGGTATAAAACACCTAAAGAGGAGCAAATTGAGTGGGATATTAGTTGGGGATTAGAACACCAACAAGGGCAGGAGGTGTACAATGACTTCATGGGCAGGGATTATGTGAGAAGTGCCCCTGGCAAAAAATTGAACAGGCCTAAAAAGACTTAGAAGAGCAAGTGTTTTATTTCAATTTTTTAATTGTTTCTGTTTTTAATCTTTTTATTGTCTTGGTTTTATGTCTGACCATTGTGTTGTCTTTTTATGTCTATTGAGTGTACAGCACTTTGGTCAGCCATGTTGTTGTTTTTAAAGTGCTCTATAAATAAAGATGGTATGGAGTGTTGGTGAGTGAGGAAATCTCAGTTGACAATCCAGAATCTTCTGCAATGGATGAAATGGAAAAGCAAGAGGTAGGTTCAGCAGCTATTGTGAAGCCTGGATGTGTTTGCCACTAATTTGTTTCAGAAACGAAGTATCTGTATTTGGGAAGGAGGGTGGAGCACTAATGTAAATTAGTTGAGCAATGTACTGAGAGTGCGGAGTGGTGGTCAGTGACTCAATAGTACGTATAGCAAAAGTAGCAACTATTCTTCATTAGTCATGCATCAATGCTCTCTGCACATTGTCAGTCTAATTTGTGGCATAACTTTGATATTGTGAATGAAAACGTGGCCCTCCTGTCTCAACAAAAATAAGTTGTGACAGTCAAGAGGCTCCATTTCTGGTTCAAATTAAAACCCAGCTTAAGAAGATTTATTACTCAATGTCTTTTTAGTTAATAACTCCGACCTCATCATTGTACGTTTGAAATTATTTACATTCTCAGATAGAACATAAGTCTGGGATGGTGGGATGGAGATAGTGCTTGCAGTGTTACATGCGGGGTATCACAAGGCTCTATTATAAGGACTGTTTTATTTTTTTGCGTGTAAATTATGTGTCAGTGACTACTAAATTCCTTCTGACATATTTTCCAAGATGTATGTTTTACAGAACAAGGCTCTGTTGCAAAATTGCTGGTGCCATTATTAATTCAGTGCCTTTTTGATTCTGCTTGTTCAGTGTGGTACTGTGGTTTAACAGCCAACCTAAAGTACAAATTGCAGGTCATGCAAAATTTGATACTAGGTATATATGAAATGCATCCACTCAAATTCATGCTGGCAGTGATAAGTTCAGAGTACAACAACAGAGGCTACCCCTCAAAAATTAGATGATCATCTGTCAAATATTCAGGGATGGGCTTACTGTAGAAACCAAGACTGCCTTTTATCAGCCTGTAAAGCTGCCAGTCTTGCATGTGAATTTACTGACTTCTGGAGCAGTGAAGCAAGTCTCAAGTAGCTATTTGAAGAATCACATTTTTGACACCTGTGCACTGATTTTTTCTCCTTTAAACGCCAGAAGTTTCTCTGATGAGAGCCTGCTTTGCAGCCACCATAGGGAAAGATATGGGGTTGTTCGGTGGGTGAAGATTCCTCACTTTTAAGTAAGACATCCATGCTGTTCCTTGTAAGCGACAATTGTGAGTAGGAACAAATATGTGAAGACATACGTAATACAGGAAAAGCTTAAATGTCTTGTGGAATATTACATGCAACAGAGTTCAAGTGGAAATTCAGTTGCAAGGAGTAGAGACTGGTGGGGATGTGTGTGACAAGTAGTTCAGAAACATCAGAGAATCACACACTTCTAATCAGGGCAAAGTTTTTCTGTTGGTTTTATTTCCTATGAAAGGCTTACTTAAAAACATCTGCTTGTGTACATTGCAAATTTAAAATATTTTCTGTGATTCTCTTACTGGTGATGTTTTTTTTTTACATTTGTCAATTTTTATTTGTACGGTGACTGGTATCAATGTGTTTTCTCCAAAGCTCAGTAACATATTTTCCTCTTCTGTATCACTTAAAAAGGAATAATGCCTTTGCTTGTTTTTATGCCTTGAGAAGACAAGTCCACAGAAATCCATGCTAGAATTTCCAAGGTAATAATATTGAGAATAAGGATATATTTTTTCTTGGAGACAGTACAGCCCTTTACCCACATAACTAATAATATTTATTGCCTTCACACAGGATGACACTCTACAAGTATTTAGCTCCTACACTAAGTGAGTGCCAGGCCTTTTTATCAAGACACGCTGAGGCCTTTAAGGGCATTCCTGATGACCAGAAACCTCTCAAAGCCACAATGGGTATCACCGACAATGAGGAATATGTAGACTGCGCACTTGGTGAAGTTGCTAAAGGTTTTCCATTGTTGTACCAGTACCCAGTGTCATCACATGAAGATTTCAGGGATTACAAAAATGCCCCAGGTCGGCCACAGCTCCTCATATTTTCTGCAAATGTAGAGCCATTGTTGACATTTCCTACCCTCAATGTGAGGAAGCAGGCACTTATAAACAGCATCCTGGTCAGCTGGGAAGGAGCACAGAGTGTATGAGTTTTTTTTTCTATGCGACCATAATTTTGTTCCTTATGGAGCCTTATTCTGGAAACTGTGTTTTTTTTAACTCTCTTTCCTATTGTACCTCCACCCCCTTTTCCTTCAACTACAAAGAGCTGTACTCTTCATGTGCTACAACTCCCTCCCCCTTAGCAACAGAAAATGAAATTGCCCCATCAGGGACAAATAAAGTATGATTGATTGATTGATTGATGGATTAATTGATTGATTAAAGAAGAACAACTCCAGCAAATTGCAAGTCCAAGGAGAGCTGATGATGATGGCACGTCTTGGTGTGATGTGCTGGGAATGACAAACTGATCCAGCATATTTACAGGGACAGAGATGTTGTCAGACATATGAAGGAGAAGCTGGATATGTTCTTTTTCTATTACTACCTGCCTAGTGTTTGCAAATCTAACTGTTAAGTGTCACATTACTGTTGAGAACATGCAGCTTCTCCACAGTGCTCAGCCTTGTTCACAAGGCTGAGCACATTCCAGATGATTTGAATGTAACAGAATTGTTTTTCAGTGGCTTTATTAGTACATGTTACATTCTTATCAGTCAGGAGCAAGTTTATGGTGTTGTTATCTTTATTAGTGCTGGGCAGTAATTTTATCCAGTAATTTGGTACGCGTTATGCATTTTTCATATATCATCACACTGTAGAACATCTGCAGCTGTAATGCTTTAATAGGTTACAATTATGTCCCGCTGTGAGATGCTCAACCTAGCACTGTGTAGAGAGCTGACAAGGAGACACTTTAAATTTGCTTGTAACTGCTCAGTGACAGCTAAAACCTTATCACAAAATTAAATACTCAGGATTTACTGTCTTTATGATGTTATGAAGCAGTAACAGTTGGGTGTGACAGGACATGATCCCACAATGAGTTCCACAGTGCAGAAAGACAGGGTCAGAGAAAGTGAAAGATTAAAACTCTGAATATGAGGTCATTTATAATGGTATCACACTATCCTCAATTATTCAGAAGCGTTTGAGTCCATCACAAGATCAATAGATAGATACTGCAGTATCCATAGCTTAATATATATAAACAATTACAATTAAAGGCATGCAATAAATACTAATAAGAGCACCATAAAAAGAGCAAAAAAAAAGAATTAAACTAAATGAACAAAAATAATGAAGTTGACAAGTGTGGTCTGTTAATTACTCATGTCAAGTCCATGCTGGTGTTTAGGTATGGAGTTTATTTTTAAAAAAATCCCTCTGATATATAATGCAGAAATGTATATTTATTGTTTACCATCTGCTGAGTCACAGTAAATGATTGAGCAGTCTGCTTTTACAGTAAACAAGTTACAGTATATGTCTTTATGCCATCACTATAGCTAATTATAGTGTAGTTTTACATGTCTTATAGAGACATCTATTGGCGTAGAAACATGTAAAATGATTACACTTATTCAGTTAAACAGGTGCAAGTAGTGCTACGTGGATGCAAGGAAGCTCTTACATCCACATAATATCCTCCTGGTGGTCTTCACAGTGGGGATCTTGCTAACTCAAAACTTTAAACAACTTCTGAGGCACTGAAGAAGGTAAACAATCAAGATGGTAAGACTGTTTATGATGACTCTTTCTAAGATGAGTCCCAAAAAAAGTCTCTTTTCTCTTGTCTTGAGGTAAACAGGTTTGAGTAAAACAGGTTTGAGTTAAGTATATTTGAGCTAACCAGGTTTGAGTTAACAGATTTCAGTTGATCATGCTTGAAGAACATCTCTGTTGTATGAGGTGTAATTCACCTCTCGTCCTGTAGAGGTCCCTCTGTTCCTGGAACGTCCGCAGTAGAACTCTGGCTTTTCGTGGTGTCGTCGGGTGTAGTAACGTGTGATTTTAACAAACAGGCATCACTTCTCTTTAAAAACGCTTCGTCATGATTATCAATTATTCCCCACCGGCTGCGTTTGTGTGACCATTACTCAGCAGTTGTAGTTTTTTGTTCCCTAACCTCTAGTGTGTCGGCAGATTCACCGGATGCGGTGGTTGTGAAAATCACCACCTCTGATTTCTCCCTCTCTCTCGCACACTGTTCTTGTTTGGACGAGCCCGTGTGTCTGACACTTATCCTCAATCGTTGTTTTGGTGACAATGGGTGTTAATAAAACCTACATTCGTGTCGGCTATGCCACGGTCGGTATGCTCATAGGCTTCTCTGCGTTCCTGGTGTGGAACATCGCGTTCAAACAGCCGTGGACCGCAGCCATGGGAGGGCTATCAGGTAAGTCAACAGGCTCCAACACATGCTTTTCACTTATATCCAGCCTTATTGTTCATTATTCAGCCTTTATGACTGACAACGTGACTATTTGGAGCTGTTTCCAAAACCCCTCTCAGGTGCCCCACAGAGCCAAAGTGCACCAACTCCACACTTGTTTAAAATTGATTTGAGACTCAAAGTGGACTTTGTGACACTTGATTTATTATGTGTCAAAATATCACAAAAAATCAAAGCAAATAGGAAGGTTTGGAGTGAGAGAGAACATTAACAAAATTAGGGTTAAACTCACCAAATGAGTCAGTAAATATTGAAGAAAATGAACAAAATGATAAGCAGTGAAGAAAAATGATCAAGGGATGTAATACAAATTATGGAAAAACAAGCAAATAATGAAAGAAACATGAACAAAATGACAATCAAACTAAACAAGATACTCAAGACTTTTGATTATTTTTTTCAGTTTTATTTATTTGATAAATTTGTTATTTTGTCTATTAGTCATTTCTCTTCACTTTCTTGTTTAGTTCATTTATTATATCGTAAACCTTAATTTATTCATTTTGTTGATTTATTACTACTGAACATTAAATCAACATCAACAAAATAAGTTCAGTCCACTCTTCACATGTTATTATCTTTGACATTTAAACAGTAAAATACATAAGAAGTTATATGTTGATTCATTTACTGTTGCGTATACATACTGTAGGTTGTAGATGCCTTGTTAAATTAGGTCAATCAGTCAAGGCTTTATTGTCAGTTTGAGAATGTTCCTCCGCAGTCATAAATAAATAAATAAATAAATAAAATAGAATACCATTTAAACAGACATTATCCATAATAAATACTCCATAACGAATAAAGCATTATAATTTTATTTGCAAATTATTCAACATTTGTGACTGAGGTGTCATAATAGCTGCTGACTACAAAATAACCTTCATGTAGCAAAGACAGCAGTGACAGGCCAAAGTATTATCTCAGGCTGTAAACACCAGAAAGTTACAATAGAAGCACAACTAGAGAAATACAAGCAGAGTTAGAGGTAAAATGTGAAGGTAGTGGGTTTCGGTGTCACTCGAGACTAACATTACTGATAAGTGCATGGTGTTCATGATCAGACCTTTGATCCACGTTACTTAATCCACATATGCAACCTCTGCACTCATCTTCTCACTGGATGGAGCTACTGCAATAGTGTCCTTTAGACATATGATCACAGACATCAGACTGTCTCAAATGAGAAATCAAAACACACAGAACACTCCACTATGCACTGCCTGTAAATAGTGTTCACCCCCAGCTGGATGTTTTGACCTTCCGCTACATCATGAATTTAATCATTGTCAATATAATTTACCCTTTTTTTTTTTTTTTTTTTTTACAAGAAGTTATCAAAAAACCAGCTCTTCAGCATGAAAGTGAAAACAGATTTCTACACAGTAATGTCAGTTTTTTAAAAGAATGTAATGAAAAATAAAGAATTATGCAAGTTATTTAGCCCCTGCAAGTCAGTATTCTGTAGATGCACCTCTGACTGGAGGTACAGTATTCAGCCATATATTCTTTTGCATTGAGGTCCAGGCTTTAAATTGGCCACCTCAGAACATTCATAGTGTTTCCTTTAAAGCAGGGGTGTCCAGTCATTACCACAAAGGGCCGAGACACTGCAGGTTTTTTTTTCCAGCCACTCACTAAAGCAGGTGTTTTCACTGAACTGCAATCAGTGGGAAGGAATTCAGTGAAATCACC
>JAQQAE010013262.1:0-11772 GCA_029823295.1 Pseudamia nigra | reverse complement strand
AAAGGATAAAAATAATAATACTATAAAATAATAAAAAAAAAAAATAAAATGAACAAAATAACAATGAAAAAATAAGCAACAGCATAAGGCGAATAATCAAGGAAATTACCACAAGTGGACAACAAAATTAACAAAATAATCTACAAAATTTACTGAAAGTAACTGAACAAAATTAACCAAATTAACCAAATTATTTTGTTCCCCAAGGTGAACAAATTAATCATGAAAATAACAAGAATAAACAACAAAATAAAGAAAAACAAAATTATCAAGAAGTTAACACAAGTAAGCAACAAGATTTCCAAAATAATCTGGAAAAATTTATCAAAAAGAACAGCATAAAACAAAATAAGCTACAAAATGTGAAAATGGAGAAAAAAAACAATACGGAATATTAGGAATAATTAGCGACAAAATGAATTTTAAAAATCAAGATAATTAACCACAAATGAACAAAAATGAAAAAATAATCACAAAAATTAACAAGAAATGAGTAAAAATGAAAAATAATCACGAAAATGAACAGCAAATGAGCAAAAATGAAATCATAATCACAAAAATTAACCAGAAATTAACAAAAAGGAACTAAACAATCAAGTACATGAACCAGAAATGAACAAAATTATCACGAACAGAAATAAACAAATAGGAACTAAATAATCAAGTAAATTAACCAGAAACGATCAAAAGCAAACAAAATAATGACGAAAATTAACCAGAATTGGAAAAAAAAGAAAAAATATTCAAGAAAATTAACTAGAATTGAAAAAAAATGTTTAAAAAAATATTCAAGAATTGAACAAAAATGAAGCCCATGTCTATAAAATGTGTTTTTTTAAAGTCCCAAAAGCTGCATGTTATGTAAACTGATAATCTACTGGTTAAAAGAAGCAAAATAACAGTTGTATTAGGTGGGATAAATGCATATGTAACTGTCTTAGAGACCTCTAAGGTGTCTTTTTCTCTGGCAGACGATACTTTGGTGAGAAAATCGGTCTGTACTTTGCGTGGTTGGGCTGGTACACCGGCATGCTGATCCCCGCTGCCCTGGTCGGCGTCTTCGTCTTCCTCTATGGCCTCTTCACCATGGACTCCAGCCAAGTGAGGTCAGTGTGCACCGTCTGCAGCGCGCCGACACCCCGCTGAGCCTGTCCCCTTCATATCAAAGTGACGGTTAAATTATTGTCTCATCAGTAAAGAAATTTGTGAAGCCAACACCACCATCATGTGTCCGATGTGTGAAGAAACCTGCAAGCCGTGGACGCTGAGTGACAGCTGTGTCTATGCCAAGGTCAGTGTCGTGGGGATTCTCTGCAACATACAGTATGTGCGTATTTTAGTTAACATAGTATCAACAAATAAACATAGTGACTCATTTAGAAGTACATGAACATATGATGTGGAATCTATTGCAGGTTAATATGTTGTGTTTGACCAGTTAATTTGATCATTTTTGTTTATTTCCTTGCTTATTTTTATCATTTTGCTACTTACAGTAATTTGTTCATTTTTATTCCGTTTTGTTGATTATTTTGTTCTTACTGGATTATCTTTTTATTTTTTTAACCAGTGTTGTTGCTCAGTTTGTTCACTTTTACTCATTTTCTTACATGTATGTTTTTTGTTCAGGTTTTATTGCATATTTTGCTCATTTTTGTTAACTTGCTTGATAATATTGCTCATTTTGTTACTTATTTACCATATTTTCTGAGTTATATGTCGCTCTGGAATGTTAGTCGCACGAGCCAAAAAATGCATAATGAAGAAGAAAAAAACGTGTATTAGTCGCTCTGGATGACAGGTCGCATTTATTCGGGGAACGTGTGTCAAGCGCGCAGCTGCGGCTCGCCTCCCTGCCTCACCGGGTACGTGATGGCACGTTCAGTGTTAAGCTGATGGCAGGTATGGTTGTTACAGGTAACGTCTACATTTTAAATTGTCAGTAATGCAGATGCGGCAGATGAACGTACACAAGCCTAGAGTGACGTCTAGCAGCTGTCAGTGTGAGAAACACTCTATACTCGAAATTCTTTAAAATACAAGTCGCTCCAATGTATTTGTTGCTCCCCTAGCCACACTATGCAAAAAACCGCGACTTGTAATCCAGAAAATACGGTAGATTTGTTTGTTCAATATCTATATTATATTGTTAATTACCTCTGCCAAAGCGGTGATTAACAAAGAAGAGGTTTTGTCGGTGTTAGGTTATATATCTGTTTGTTTATTTATTTTTGTAATCTTTATTTAACCAGGGAGTCCCTTAAGAATAGCATCTGTTTTTTGAGGGAGACCTGGCCAAGAGGCACAATAAACCATGTGCAATTCACATCAAATATAAACATTATACAAAAAATAAACAGTCAAGAGAAGATCCAGCCTTCAGATACACAGTTTTTAACAGAGTTTTAAATTTATCCAGGGAAAGAAGATGTAGTGTATTCTGGTTTTTCCATGACAAGGGTGTGGAATAAGAAAAAGCTGTTCTACCGAGTCCTGTAAAAATCCTAGGAACCCTGTAAAAGTTATGAACGAATTTGAATGAAATTTTCGGGTTGGGTCAGGAATGGCACGAGTTGATTCTATTCTGGGAGTGATCTGGATCATGGTGTGGATCCAGAAGATTTTTAAAGGAAGATGGCTTTCTGTGCACACCCACTGTAAAATCAATACCAAACCAAAAGAGTATAAAAATTAAACTGGACTTTTGTTAAAACATACCATCAAGATCTTCATTGAGATCAGTAGTCAGACATTTTTTGACCGTTTTAAGTTTGCGTCATGTTTTTGTGATACAATGCACCTCTTTGCACTGGATTTTAGCACAAGTTGAGCTTGTTTTTTATTGTTCTTTATTGATCTTGATTTATTTTCATTTGTGTCTGATTGTTATAGGAATTGTTTTTATTATACAGTAAATATTGTGTTGTATTACGTTGTTTGGCATTGCATTTATTAATCTTTTTTTAGAGTATTCTATTTAGAAGCTGTGGTTTTATTTTTTATCGATTAATACTGTATGTTTTATTGCATCTTGTACAGCACTCTGGACAGTGCCTGTTATTTTTAATGTGCTACAGAAATAAACTAGACCTTGACCTTGACCTTGAATATGTGATACTCTGAGGAGAAGCCCTTGTAGCCCTTGTATCCCTTGTATCACTGACTTCCCAAAGCAAATAAATCAGAACATTTTCACAGTTGTTGCAGATTTACTTTTGCATTGTTACTCAGATCATCATTAATCAAGTAATCTGTTCCCGGGGCCTTTTCCAACCTCCACTGAAAATTTAATCAAAGTCCACTCCAATCCAATTACTTTTTGTGCAAAGTTGCTCACAGACAAACCAACAGATGCACAGACATCACAACACTGGCAGCGTCATTAACCTCCTTGTTAGAGGTTAATGACATACAGTATATTTGCATCATAGCTGATATGTTTTCATGTCTTAGCTAAAAATAGGACATGATACAATCTCTGCTTTGCATTTTCAAACATGAATTAAAAATTTGCCTCCAGTTTATTAATGTCAAAGAGGATATTTCTACATTTTAACTCTGTAGCTCAGCGTTTGGTAGAGATAGAGGCTGAATATAGGAATGAAATAGATGAGATAAATATTTGGATCACAATTGTCTTAAATTAACTCTTGCCTGTCCTCAACATAAACTGTATATGAAGATAAAAGATGGCACAGTGCTGTTTCATGGAAAAGTGAAGCCAAAATATGATAGTGTAGCTGCCATACAGTATCTCCCTCTAAAAAGGCCTGTGTCAGCTGTCTTATATCATCTCAGGGTTTTCTAAAACCTCAAAATGGAGCAAAAAGGAAATGCCAATCTCATCTCCCATCAGACCACTTCAATTACAATATGCCCTGGAGTTAGTGTGGAAGTTTTGCCCAGTGATGCAAAGGATAGGATAAGGATAGGATAGGATAGGATAGGATAGGATAGGATAGGATAGGATAGGATAGGATAGGGTAGGATAGGATAGGGTAGGGTAGGATGGGATGGAGAAAGATCAATTCAGTGAGACGTCTTCAGTCGGCCATCAGCTGTCGTGTTGAACAGTCTGACGGTGGTGGGGATGAGGATCTCTTATAACATTCAGTCCTGCAGTACAGTGATGTTCGCCAGCCACTGCAGCCACTTTCTTCCTTTTATCCTTGCACCAGGCCTACAACGGCACTGTCTTTCTCTGGTTGAGTGGAAATGTGGTTTGTAGGCTCCACATTTCCTCTGCCTCAAGTCCAGGGGGTCCTCCTTAGAGTAAATTTTCCTGTCCATATCAAAACTGACTCCTCAAATGACTGACTCCTAGATGAAAGCAGCGTATATGCAAAAAAGTAAGAACGTTTGGAGAGAAAACAGAGAGCTGTATGAATTTGCTGCTCCCTGTTCCAGTGCTTCTTTTGAACCTAGATACGACAAACTAATATTTGTTTCAATTTTGATCTGTTCCAGGTTACCCATCTGTTTGACAATGGTGGCACTGTGTTCTTTGCGATCTTCATGGCTATTTGGGGTAAGTAGAGGTCGTTGTTCTTCCTGTGTTACTGATTTTAATAGAAAAACCATAAAAACCATATCAGCTTTATTTTTTGCTAAAGAGAAATAGTTTATTAAGCCCATATGTTACCTCACCAACAAGCCAGAACACCTCACATCATATGTAAAGTCATCTGTTTTCTTTGACACTGGCTTCTCCTTTGAAAAGAAAATTATCTCTTACAGAAAAGACAAGTTTGAATCAGTTATAGACAATCAGCAACCTCACACCAGCTCTCATTGTTACATGCAAACAGTAAATCATGCATATTCCCTTCTGGAGTAGACTACTGCAGTTGCCTCTATTTAGGTCTTCTCAGTCCTTGCCTACGGCCTACAGAGGGCACAAAATGCTGCAGCAAGGACTTAAACTGGTACAAAAAAGTCTGACTACATCAGTCGTGTTTTAAAGGTCATCCACGAACAGCAACTATAACGATGAGGATGTGGATGTCCGCACTGAAGGACGATGTAGTTCTGTAGGGAGCTGCTCCAGCTATGTGTGAGCCCAGAATGAAAACTGGCTGCCTGTTGTATGAAAGAAACAGATGCAAACTTTAAGTACACATGAGTTAGTACAGATGAGGCTTAAATACTGAAGCTTACATGAAAGAGAAATTTTTAGAGAGAAAAGGGGAAAATATTCATTACTACACTTCAATAAGGAATCCACCAGGTCTTCACCACAAAATGCTCCCGTGTGTCTAAGAAAATGAACGAGTGTCACTTCTCTGCCGTCACCAGCACTGAACTTAATGAGCAAGTTAGTAATTACGTGTTTCAGCATGATGACTGTAGAACAGCTGTTTTCCTTATTATTTCAGTTTGCATTAATAAGAATATGAATAAAACGCAATCTGTTGACACACAGTGGTTATGTGATCTAGCAGACGGGATCTCCTGGAAATCCAGGCGTATTCAATGGCTTTTCAGTGTTTTTCTTTTTCACAAAATAATTTATGGTGGTAACAAAACTACAGTGCGCTCAAATGTTTGAAGACATCTTCTTCTTCAGTGTGTTTTCTTTATTTGTATTATTTTCACCATTGTATGTTAATGCTGAAGACATCCACACTGTGAAGAACATGTATGGAACATGTTTTATATTTTACATTGTCCAAAGTAGTCTGTTATGAGACTCCCGAGACAGCCCCCTGTACCTATTTCTATCGCTAGACCCTACATGTTTGTACAGAGCTTGAGTTATGTTCTGTATTAACCTGGGTGATGTGTTATGACCCTGTCCTGTTGGAGGATGAAGGTGTGTGTTTGCACAACTCACCCCACACGTCTAGTTCTGGATCCAGCAAAACACACCAATGGAGTCCATCTGACTGGCGCTCCATGTACTTTCTTCTGATGACTCCGCCCACCCACTCATTGGTTGTTTGGTTGTAGTTCAGAGTTTTTTTAGGTGAATATATACAATAACGTTAGCGTGCTATTTAAAAGTTCCATCACTAGTCCGTACGTCACTAGGGTTCAGTTCTCTCAGCTCTCCCTGTTCTGTTGGCGTCTCAATCACCTCCTTCCACGTGGTCTTCCTCACAGCTTCTTTATTAGCTCGTGTTCAAACAGCTGTGTTCCATTCACCCTGATGACAGTGAGTTCACAAACCATGCCCACATCCTCCGAATATGTGTCAATCAGTAATTCCCTGAGCTGAAAACCACACCTATGGAAACTCCATCGTAACAAGTCACGTTCAGTTTTGATGACAGTTTTACACACTGGTATTTTCTCATCAGATTCATGTGGTAGTCACCTTTAACAGTTCTCAATTCACAGGTGAGTTAATTTCTTTCCTTCGTAATGTGTTTTAGATCGTCAGTTGTCATGTGCAGACGAAGGGTGGGTACAGAATCAACACCTCTATTGGTGCTACTACAACTGCTGTACAAATATTATGGTAAGAAACGTCAGCTAAGTAAAGGGAAGAGGCACTACTTTACGAAATGAAGTTCAGTCAGTCAAAAAAATCTCAAGCACTTTGAATATGCAGTTGCCAAAACCATCAAACAGTGAAACTGTCTCTGATGAGGTCCATCCTAGGAAAGGAAGACCAAGAGCTACCTCTGCTGCGGAGGATGTTCACTAGAATTTCCAGCCTCAGAAAACACCAATTTTTCAGGACATCAGATAGCATTTGATGGTTTTCAGCGACTGCACTTGGAAAAAGGACCGTTGTTCAAATTAAAGATGTTTTTTTTTCTCTTTGATTACCTGAATGTTTCTTGTCGTAATATGGATTTGTACAGTAGTTTTAGGAGCATTAAAATGACTGCCGACTCTGTGTCCTCCCTTCCTCTGGGCAAGACAACTGATGGTGTAAAGCAGTGGTTCTCAACTGGTGGGTCAGGACCCCCAAAGGGGGTTGTGAATGCATTCTGAGTGGGTTACGAAGTGAGCAGTGTAAAAAAAAAAAAAAAGGTGTATTACTGTATGTAATGTCACATTTTTATTATCCAGTATCCCTCAGTTTGGATTATTTTGTTGTTTGTGTTAATCATTCTCTGGATCATTTCTGTTCATTTCTCAATTCTTTTTGCTTGTTCACTATTTGGATTTGAATTTTGTGCTTATTTTGTTCATTAACTCTTTTTTGCCCAATTTGGTACATTATGTTACTTATTTTTAAGCATTTTTTATTTATGTGTTCTTTTTTTAGATTAATTTGTATATTTCCTTGATTATTTTGTCCATTTTTGTTTCATTTTTTTGGTTATTTTTTTTAAAGTTGTTAATTTCTTGTTTGACTTTGTTTGTGATTATTTAAATAAAAAATATATGCACATATGTTTTGTGGTTTGTAGAATTACATTTTCCTGGTTTGAATTCAGTAACAGGGGGTCTTAGCATGACTGCCGGCGTGTCATCAAAGCTAAACGTGGCTATTTTATAAAATATAAAACATGTACTTGGTCAATTTTTTTGTTTGTGTTCTTCCACAGTTTGGATGTCTTCAGTATTCATGTGCAATGTTGAAAATAATAAAAATAAAGAAAAAACAATGAAGGGGAAGATGTGTCCAACCTTTTTGACTGGTAGTGTATATGGTTATCATTGTAGTTTTTGTGTGGACAGTCCTTTAGCCCCCCCCGGCTCCCAGTACATTACAAGGTCCATTTTAAATTGACTCTGCTAACATAACATTCAATGCTCTCCGAGGACCAGCTCCTCCTTCTTACCTCGTATATCTTATTAATTTGTGTTCAGCTCCCAGACTCCTGAGATCCAGCTCAAACCAGCTGCTATTACACATCGGATGTTATCTGTCTTGATTTTCAAATCCACATAAACAACACATTTTTTTTCTGCTGGTCTTCCGGAACACTTCATTTTATGATGATACAAGGAACAATTGATTAGATTTTTTGGGGTGATCTGAATCACATTCTGGATCTAGGAATTTTTCAAAGTATTCTTCACCATTGTGAGATAGGGTCAATTTCATTTTTTTCTTGGTAACTTTACAAAAAAATACATAGAAGATTACCGTATTTTCCGCACTATAAGGCACACCGGATTATAAAAACAAAACAAAATTTAAAATGACATTTTTGGGGGGTGCGCCTTATAATCCTTATAGTGCAGAAAATACGGTAATTTAAAAATACGAGACGGTATCTTTATAGGTTCTACCATGCAACAAAGTTTGAGTCAGAAGCCTGTGATATTCTGGATCTGGTGATCTACATAGATTGCTGAAATTTAAAGGGCTGATAAGGTAACAGCAAAAGATAAAGACATACAGCTAATATCTGATTGAAGCTGAAACCCAGCTGATTCAGTAAATTGGCAGTAGATTTGACACATCTTCTATTTGCGAAACTAGATCCAGAAAAAAACCACCATTGTAAAAATGTCACTTTTTGTAAATAACTAATGAACTATATCTGATAGTAATGTAATTCCAAATGCTAAGACTGGGTTTTCAAGGTCAAAGAATCCAATAATAAGGGGAAAAAATTATATAGGAATATTTATTCTGGATGTAACAATACTTTCTAGTCTAGTGTGAAGCAGTGGTTCTAAATGGGTCTTCACTTGTGACCCTCATTTTCCAATAGTCATCAAGTTACAAGCCACATTTCTCGAAATCAAAGCAGAGGTGTCCAAGCAGGTAGCGATGCCAATATGGCAGAGTCAGGAGGCTCCGTGTTTGAGTTTCCAAGCTGCTTTTTAGAAACCTGTAGGTGACGTCACAGACGGTTAGTCTATTTCTCATATTCAGACCACGGCCCCGACCCAAGAGTTGTCAACCGCTGGTGTAAAGCACTCTGTTCAGCCCGCACCATGTGTAAATGTGCTCTGTATAAATAAACGTTACAGTGCTTAAAACAAATCCTACAAGATTCCATCCGTCCTGTCTGTGCACAGGCTTCCAACTCTCCACTCTACTCCTCCAAACACATTAAAGCCTTTCACTGGAGAATTCAAACCAGTAAACACCGTGCAGTGCAAACAGACACAATGGAATACAGTTACAAATAAATCATGGTCAGGTTTCGCTCACTCACTGTCCATGCGAGTGCAAATAGATAATGCATCATGAGGGGCATGGTGTGATTCAGGTGTGTTAAAGAACGGCTCTGTGATTGTGTTAAATTTCAGCTATTGCTCCAACACAGCGTGTTGTGCACTGTGTCACTCTGCGTTGCAGTCGCCACTATGATTAATAATCATTCGTTTCCAAAGGCTGTTGTCCTCAAAATTAAGGTCAGGATCCAAAATGTATCATGAAACACTTTCTTATTTGGTTGGTGTTTTCATTGTTTTCTAATTGCTTTTCATTTTGTTCATTTTCCTGATAATTTTTTGCTCATTTTGTGGATTAGTTTGTTTCTTCAGTATGTTTTTATTTTCATCTTTTCATGAAAATTTTGTCGATTTTCTTAATTATGTTTTTCATTGTGTTAATTATTCGTTTTTAATTATTTTAAATCATTTTACATTATGTAATTGTTGTCAATTTTGTTTCATTATTTATTTATTATTATTATTTTTCATTTATATTTGTTTTCTTAATAATTACATTTATTTTGAGTTTTTTTTTATTTTGTTGACCACATTGTTCATTTTTGTTTAGTTTATTTATTATTTTTTTTGTATTTTTACTCATTTTTATGAATTTTACTGTGTTCATTTTTTTATTTTGTTCATTTTTGTTTATTTCATCTTATTGTGTTCATTGTTTTGAAGGGTTCCCTGATTATATGTTTATTTTTTTTTCACTTTGTTCGGATTTTGTAGATTTTATTCATTATATTGTTCATTTTGTTTATAATTTTGATTATCTTTGCTCTATTTAGTGACTGCTATTGATTCATTTTGCTCATATGCTAATAATTTCATCATTTTCTTTTTTTTCATTTACCTTTATATTTTGTGACAATTTTGTTGATTTTTATATTGTAAATTTTTAATCATTTTCAATCATTGCTGTAATCGTTTTGTTAATTATTTTGTTCTTTTTTCTGACCGTTGTGTTCATTTCTTGTCCATTTTTGTTATTGTTCTGTTCATTTCTTTTTCACTTTGTTCATTTTCCTTCATTCGTCTTGTTATTTTGCTTGCGTTCCTGATTATATTTTCATTTTCTGTTACATTTTGTTCCTTTGGTTGTACTCATTTGGTCCTGTTTGACTTAATGCAGCGAACACTCAATGCAAGCTTTGTCTTTTGGGTCTTGAGCCAGTAACCTTTCGGGGGGGGGTCACTGCCTGGAGGGATGATTGGACATTCTGTGTCTGGGTGAATTCACGGCCAGGTAGAGCTGATGGGGGTCCGTGCAGTCTCTCCAACACCACTCTGTCGCTCTGAATCCTGTGCGGAAGCTTTCGGCACTGTGGACTAAAGTAACAGTACCACTTTGCTGATGTCACTCTGGGTCCGTGGATGAGATAGAGATGAAAAATTGGTGGGCTCCAGGGACCCGATGTAGACTTCTGAAAAGGCTGCATTTCCCTCCCTATGCTGAACAAAAGTGGGTCAAGCTATATTAAACTTCACCATGTTTCACAGCGCATACTTGTTCTCATTCATTTCTAGTGTTTTTCAGGCCGCACTGTCTGTGTGCGTGTCCTGAATGAGGCTTAATTACTGGAATCTCGGTTTGTTTTAAATATATTTCGCCAGTATTCCCTACATTTTCTGGCCCAAGACCTAAAAAGGAAACACAGAAATCCATAGAATATAATATTTTATAGGTGTACTGTTTAAATGTCAAAGATAAAATATATAGAAATGGATGCTGGTGTCCAGAATATTAAAACAAAATGAAGACATGAAACAAAGTTGGCATTAAATCAATAAAATGAACAAAATATTCTAGTGAAAATTAATGAAAATGAACAGATTAATCAGGAAAATGTGCCAGAAAAAACAATATAATTCTGAAAATGAGGAAATATGAAAAAAATGACAAAGAATATGTAGAAAAATGCACAAAATCAGCAATTAGAATAAATAAATCAGCAAGAAAATGTACAAAATATTCTACACAATGAATAAAAATGAACAGATGAATCAGGAAAACATACCAAAGAGAAAAAAGGAACAAAATATTGACAAAACTAAGTGACAATAGAAGCAAATAAGAACAAAATCAGCAATAAAATGAAGAAAATAATCAACAAAACGAATGAATGAAGTCTGATGCAAAATGAATGAAAATGGACAGATTAATCAGGAAATCTTACCAAACAGAACAAAAAGGAGCAACATTTTTCAGAGAATAAGGAACAAAAGGAACAAATATAAATAAAATAATAAAGACCATGAACAGAAATGAACAAAATCAGCAATAAAATGAATAAAATAATCAACAAAATGATAAAATAACAAAATAATCTGGGAAATGAGCAAAATAATGGAGAAATAAATGAAAGGAAAAAAGTAAAAATGAATGAGTTCAGCAAAAAACAAAACTGTTAAAGATGAATAAAATGACAATAAAATGGATAAAAATAACAAAATCATGTATCAAACTATGAACAAAATATCCGCAGAATGAATAAAAATAATAATATAATGGCGACAATGAACAAAGTAATCCAGAAAACGAATCAAAAATTTAACAAAATGACTCGACTGTGAACAAAATAATCTAAAATGAAGAAAGTATCGACAGAATGAATAAAAATAACAAAACAATGGAGACAATGAATGAAAAAAATTAGTCCAGTAGAGAATAAAACTGAACAAAATGACAAGAATAAT
>JAQQAE010013261.1:0-12823 GCA_029823295.1 Pseudamia nigra | reverse complement strand
TATAAGGCGCAGTGTCATATTTGGACAAAATAGACGGCGTTTAGGTGCGCCTTATAGTGCGGAAAATACGGTAATTAGTTTATAAAGACTACCTGAATGTGTTTAAACCCCATGAAAGGAGAATTTAGTGAGCCTGTACCACAAACTCAAATGTAACCAGTTATAAGGGCATCAAGGCAAAGATAGAACATCCTATATTTGTCCATAAAACATTTGAAATGTTACTGAAGTGTCTTCAAAGGACACTGAATAAACATATTGTAAGGTTGCCCACGGTCACAGGCAAATCGGCCCAAAGGGGATTGCTGGGAAGTAATCTAATCATTTCTTTTAAGTGAAACACACTGACATGCAGTGTAGATAATGATCCCCATGAAAAATGCACTGTATTTTCAAAAGAATATTCCCTGTCTGCTGACATTAACATAAAGATAGTTCTACATCCTGGAGCCATATCAACAACATGTACTTATGTTTGGTTCATCATATTTGCATATGCAAATAAATTTTTAAAAATTTAATTCAGTCCTTTTATGTGACTTTCTCTGATGAACAAGCGGCATCAAGTGGTTGCACAATGAGGGTTCAGTGCCACCAAGAAGAAGGATTTTTTGTCATTTTCGACCAGGCTTAAAGCATTATAACCGAAATTAACCACAGTTTAATATAGATTTTTACACGTCTATCACATTCAATGGCACAGTGTGAATATGTATTGTTGTTCGGGCGTACGGGCTGCCATGTGAAATTAGTTGCACTGCTTTGTTGGAATCACGAGGTGGGGTGTGAGTGGGGGGCTTGTTGAAGTTATACTGCTGACATTTTGATCCTGCAGTGCATTAGAAGAATTCAGTTAAACATATTTGTGTAGGTTTCACAGGAGGAAGGTATAGTGCTCAAAACAACAGGGTGCTGTGACACTTCACTTTGCTTACATAATTTGCAGCAGAATGCAAAAAGCTTTTAGACACAGATGTGACCCATTGTAATACCTTTCTAAATGCAATCAAACACTTTCTACAAATATGAGCAGGACTTTTTAAATGTGAACCCTTGTTTGACATGTAATTTTGTCCAACCCACTCCTCTTTCATTTCTCCATCAGCTCTCTCAGTTATGCCCACATTTTCAGTTGATGAAATAGCTTGACAAAACACTAGTTTATGTTTTATGTTGGCTTGTTTTTTTTTATTTTTTATTTTTTACAGATTTGAACAGATGTTAGGGCCAAAAGAAAATGTTATTTTGTAATGTGTTCTTAAATATGGCTCTCACACACAATTTGTCAAGATTGCTGCTGATGTGATGATTTTTTGTAGGGATTCACAATATTGATGTTTGGTTTAGAACATGAAATAATCATCCGGAGAACAAGCTTGTTGTTTTGTTGGAGCGACATTGTCTGAATCTGCAAACAAGGGCATGTTATTGGATAAGATGCTTAGATAGATGATCCTTCACTTTTATATGTTTGTATGAAAGGGGCAAGTAGTGAAACAAGGGGAAAACAGAGCCCGTCTACTGTCTTTGTATGTCTCTTTCACAGTGTACCATGAATTGGCTCTTGAAGACAGTTAGAAATTAGACTTTCAAATGAGGCATTAAACAAGGTGATGATCAACTGCCAAACCTTAAGTAATGATATTGTCCATCCTCAAGTCCCCAGCCTTGCATAACCAAATGCACAAATCGCAGAAAAAAAAAACTGAAAATACATTATTATTACATATTGTGTTCACATGTCTGTCCCTGGGGACCGAAGGGACATCACCGACAGATAAGCATGTTTGGGTGGCCCCTACCATCAGCTGGGGAAAGGCGAGGCTTGGATCTTGAGGGGGGGCCACCTCATGGGTATCACTTATTTTAAATCCTGAGCTGCAGCATCCCAGCCGCCCCTCCTTTTTGCCCCCCTCGCCCCAGGCTCCACCCAGAAGTGTGGTTGCCTTTGTCATTGTAATCTGGCCCTGTTTGCTAAACGCTTCCACTGTTTACTCTTTGCTATGGGGGCTTGTATGAACAGGAGTCAGCAGGACGCAGGGTGACATCACTTTGGCTGCGGGGGGGTGGGGGGTTGAAAAGCTGCATTTGTGATTTCTCGGGGCCCCTTTCTTCTTTTATTCTTCCCTGTCTCTATCCAGGCCTGTCGAACGCATGAGCTAACTCAGGAGGCTAACATGGCCTACAGGGAGGAATTACACCTAATTACTTGAATAACTGCTAGGCTTCTATAGTCACCAAAAATCATTTCCAGGTCTCTGCCTTTTACTGATAGCCAGACTTGTTGTGACAGAAAACCTTGGACAAAGCTTTTACATTCAAATGGTCCAGGAGAAATAAAGCAGACTGACAGGTACAAACATTAAAAAGGGGGGAAATCAAATTAACAGACAAGGATTTCATATCATCTATTTTTGTTGTTGCCGTAGCGATAAAGTCGCAGACATTGAAACTGGTCTGTTGAGCCATTGTTATCATCCCTGGCCATCTGCTGCTGAGGAGTGACATTCCCTCTCATTTGCATGATGAGTGATGTATGAGGAGCTTGGGAGGGCATATGCCCCGGTCTTATGACAAAGCAAGTGAAAGTTTTTTAAAAAAAAATACATACAATAAGGATCGATTGAGGAGAGAAGCTAGATGAAGGTGCTAGAAAGGGAATAAATCACCTGTAATTGTATGCTGCATGTACGTGGCTCTGTTTGCCTGCATGTATGTTGCATCTTCACTAAGCGCACACAAATCTGTGGTGTCTGTGCACGTGTCCGTGCAAGTGTACGCGCGCATGAGTAGAGGCTAGTGCGCGCATCTGCCTTCTTGTGTGCCTGTTTGTGTGTTTTGCGGATGTGGGAGTAGAGCGAGGAGGGGGGTTGGTGGCTGTTGATGTGCAAATGTGCATCATGTTGAAGGGCTGTGAATGGGGAGGTGTGACGTAAAAAGGGACCCGAACGCAGGTGCTTATCTCGAGGCTGTCAAAGGCACAGTATGTCATATTCCTGGGGACTACCTTTCAAAGCCACAGCACCAGCTCAGCTATCAAGACACTGGGAGAAAATCAAACTTTTGGATCACAGCACTAGGTTGGTGTCAAAGTTCTTTTTATTTAATATACTGTCAGTTTGGTCAGCATTTATCATCACTGATACTCTGTATCGCATGTGAATGACAAGCCTTTCAGCTATTGCTGTTGGATCCTGTCATATCAAATCTAAAACAAGAGCTAAAATGTACAAGTGCTGCAAACTTACTTGAATTTACCTTTAGATTTTCTCAGCTGCTAAACTTGTAGGTTGTGGATTTTACATGATTATGGGAAATAGACTTATGCTGGAAGATATTTCAGGGGGTGTTTTGAAAATGTTGCACATATTGAACATTGTTTGCCTGTTATAATTCGATGTTCTTAAAATCTTTGCCGGATGGCAACACGGCTTGTGCCCAGGTTTCAGACAGTTTGAAAGGAGATTAAATGGCTCAAACTGTTTTTTGAGAGGTATGACCTATTTTTGATCAACCAGATAGCATGAGATACTGTCTACCTAGATTAAATTCACAGCATTTGTGTTGAGTATAAGCTTGTCTTAGAAGAACACATGTTTGTATTGTGTGTAGAGACAAAGCATTGTCAGGTTGCCTGTGGCTTTGACAGTGACAGCTGTACATACAAGACCACTGAGCCAAATGCACTTAAACATTGACTCTGTGTTCCAATAACATATTTGAACAGTCAGTGAAGTATTTTATTGCATCCTGTTCTGGCTTTCTGTAATTTGTATTGTAAGTCCTTCTAAAGTTTGAAAAGTATATGGTAATACTGTCAGTAACATGACAGAAAAATAGTTTGTGTTTCACGCTGTGCATCTCTTAGATTTGTTTAAATTTTACAGAATCAGTATATTATATTTTGACCTGAACCTATATGATGATTTGCATTGTAACAGTGCTAAAGTTTGAAAAGGCTACTGCTGAATATATTGGTTTAGCAGCTTAATCTACAAGTGAACTTTTGCGTTAAACATGGGCAAGTCTTAACTTTGAACAAATGTTAAAGGGACCAAAGCACTCAAGAGTCTCCACAGCAACTATTGATTTAGGAGGATGGCTGCTGGCTTGAAAAGTTCATCATTTACTAGTGACTTGCGGCACACAAATGGTTCAGGATCTGCTTGAATGAGTCAACTTAAAGTGAATCCTTAAGAAGTAAATGTAGATTGTTTTCCCTAAATGTTGGTATAACTTAGGTTTAGGTCAGACAATCAACTAATATTAATCATGATGTTATTAAAAATTAAGTCTTTTTGTGTTGAATTAAATTATTTAGATAAAAAAAAAACCATGCTCTGTACAGTCCAAGAATATTTCTGTAAATGGACATCATGCCTATCCTTTTTGAGCTGTCGGAGGCACTGTATAATTTTTCTGTTTAATAATTTCAAGTAGATTTTTGGAATCCTGAAATGCTGTTGTCATACTTTCATCATAAAGTGTTTATATTATTTCACTCACTTTGTGTTTGTTAAAAAAGAGAATAAACGCAGACATTTGAAAACACATAAACTTGATAATAATCCCTGAGCTTTTGGAAGTTATTTTAACATGTGACACAGGAAACATTGATAAAGTTACACAGCTTCACTTTTGTTTTAATTCCAAAAGCAGCTCAGGCTCTGGTTGGGGTGTGTGGTGAAGCAGTGATAAGTAAGAGGCATTATTCCTGTCTGCCCCCCCCCACACACACCCACCCTCCTGTTCAAAGCACAGGGACGTTAGTTGCCACACAACACATTAATGTAACCTCTGGTTGGCTTCAGGAACTGTCCATGGTACCTGCTGCTGTTAAATAAACCTACCTTAAAAACGTATGTAGCTGCAGTATTAAAACTTACTCATGGAGTTGCAGTATACACTAAACTTATTTGATGTAAAATGTGTTTTACTTGTCTGCCTGATGAATGAAAATAATTCTCATTTGCTATTGCTTGTTTTAACTCTAAGTAACATTGGGCTGAATTTTGCCGTCGGATGCTCGCAATATAAACGACAAATGGTGCAAAAAGAAAAAAAGCTCAGCATACATGTCAATCTCATACCCATGGCATTACCTGTTTTTTGCTGCGCAAACTTCAGTTAGTTAATCCAGGAAAATGAATTATGTGGATTTAATTCAACAAGGTCTCGGAAATGATCCATCTGCTGTTGAGCAGCTGGTGAAAGGATAAATGTAATTAATTGCTTAACTTTTGAACAGTATTCCAGAATAACACTGCTGTTTGTGTGGAAATGGGAATGAGTTGTCCTGAAAGCAACAGTGTAAAAAATATATTTTTCCAGCACTCTGCAACAGCGTTTTTATATTTTCAAATGCCTTTCTATAGCCTGTAATATTACTTATTGTTTTGATTAGAAATGTAAAATTAATTTTTTTTTTGGTCACAGTCTGTGGCAACTATGTAAATACATTTTTATCAATATTGCACGGATATGTATTTAAAACACAATTAATTGAGCATCATTATATATAATTATGCATGGACAATTGCAGACAACAAAGGCCCTTATTATATGCATCCTGAAGTCTTAAAGTGTAATTTTACTTATTCATTTGCAGTTATTCCTTCAGGAATGACCACATCATAACCACTTTGAAACAGGAATTTAATTATTAATGTAACACTGTGTACATCTAAACAAATGAATGATTTTCTATAATATTTATTTATGTCTTTATATTTCTAAACTCTTTTTATATGTAAACATAGTTACATGTATCGTTACAAGTAAAACTGTCTTTAATTGTATTTAAAAAAAATCAAAAAATGTAACAAGGTTAAATCAGGTGGCTTTTCCTAAAATATCATCAGTGCAGAAAAATCCTTTTAGTAAATACTTGCATTTGCTTGACAGGGCAAGACTATGATATGTTCCCAATTAATATTACATGGGGTTTTTTCCGCTTTTCTTTTTTCTATTCTATATTTCAGAATTTACCTTGATTGCAATGTACCTCATTGGCTGTGGTTTTGTTTGTTGGCCTAACTATAAAGGATCTGCTTATACCCTTGTGGGTTGGGAAGAATTAGGATTTATGAATTTATTTCCTCTGTTGTATTGTTTAAACAGCTTTGGTTTAGTTTTGATCCCTTCCTCTTGCCTTTGAGGCTGTTCCACGGTGTCAGCTGTTGACTGATAGTAAGAGAACTGCCTCACAGTGTGAATGAAAGAAAACTAGCGGTTGGTAAACACTGATAAGGGATAAATAGAAAGCGGTCAGGCAGAGATAGTTCTGTGGGAGCCCAGATTGTGTGCGGTCTGTTAAAATGAGATTCTGAGCCTGTCCTTTTTATTCTTCCTCCCCTCCCCTCCCCTCCCCTGTGCGGCGTTTGTCTGGAAAATCTCCAGTGACCCGGCTCGGCAGTCCCAAGCTGCAGTATTCTCTTTTTGTATTTGTTTTGTTTTCTAACAAGGGTCAAGTTGGCCAATAGACATGTCCCTGATGCTTATAGACAGCTGTCATGACTTCAAGTACCTACAATGGTTACAATTTACATGAATTCATGCTTGTGCAATAATGAGCACAGCATCAAAGATTTTATTTAAAAACAAAATCTGTGGAAAAGTAGTCTTTCATAAACATTCATAAGTTACCGTTGTGTAATTTAGATTCTGTATTTCTATTATAAAGCTGAGAGGCAGCACTTCTATCCATTCAGTCCAGTTTTACCAATTACATATAGTATCAAGTCAAGGCTGCATGTATTGTATATATATGACCATGTTATTAATTACAGTCACATAATTACACATTTGTACTGTCTTCAGTGAAGACCCTGAGGAATATAAATCTCATTTCTCAATTAAAAATCCTCTGAATGACTGTTTTATTTCATTCCTTTTAGCTGCAGCATGTTCTTTCCAGTGGTCATTGTTTTTTTTTTTTTCTCAGCGAAGAATCTATCTTTTATGTGTTTAAAAAGACCTTCAGAGGTCTTACCTTGAGGATCACCATGTGGTGTATTTATACAGAAAATAATTCAGCCCATTGTAGCTCAGGAGCTAATGAGATTGGTTGTTAAGTGAATGACACAAAGGCTACAAAAAAAAAAAAAAGCTTAGCGTTTCGGGTGAATATCACAGTGTCCCTGCACACACACACACACACTCTGAGCAGCGAGGCTCTGGACTACCCTGTACCCCACCTCGATATCCTTCTGCTCCGTCTCCTCCCTGATGTCACTATGAGATGCAAAACAAAGGCTAATAGGGGCATGGTAAGTCGAGCTCACAATTCTGCCCTGACGGACATGTTAACATGAGTGCATGTAGATGTAGGAGACAAGTGCTTGTGTTTTTCTGTTTGAGGATGTGCTGTAAGCCTTAAGCTCTGATCAGGACATTCATGGACAGGTCAATAACTGTGATGAGGTTGAATTTAACTCAATTCACCACATTATACCAGACTATTCTTATCCTGTATTGCTACCGAACTAAAACTTTTCTCCGCATTACTTTCTCACAGCCACTTGCCAGCCTTGTCCTTGAACTTCACATTAACTGGTTGCAGACCCATGACTTGATACATTGCGCATTTAGTATTTTTCAGAACGTTATAAAGGCTTTTTGTGTGTATCTGTTAATGGAGAAGCTACTGAGAGATAGTTTATTGTTGCTGATCCTGGAGTAAAGCTTGACTCTGTCTTGTCCAAGGATTTATTGAAAAAGCACTGAAATATGTTAGAGATGAGCATGACATCTCTAGAGAGGTTCTTGTTAAGCATCCACACTTAGTTTCTATTGATTGCTGGACTGTTTCGACACTCAAAAGTGAATAGATTTTGCTTTAAAAAACATGCACATTTTGAACAGAGTGCAGATTCTCTTTTTCTTTCCCTTGTGCTCCTTTCAGTTTGATTTTTGAATGGTGGCACTGGAGCACACACTGAACATAAGTAGCGGTTGCTGTAATACAAAATTTAAGTGCATTAGCTTATTATGCTATGCTGTTAGGCTGGAAAGTGGGTTAAAGTCCATCGTGTATATTAAACCCTGGACTTAAGTCAAATTTACATTTTGTTAAAGATTACTCCTTTTATTGATGCATATAATCATATTCATGAACCATCTGCTGATTTGGCAAGCATGGATCAAACTCACAAAACAGCACTGCTAACCTTTTAAGAACAAAATAGACTGGCTTAACTCAGCGAGCCCAGAAGTGTGTGCGTGTGTGTGTGTGTGAGTGTGAGAGATTGTATGGATATTGGATAATGCTTAATTTAGATCCTCCAGGCTGCTCATGCCATATTTTATTTTATCATGATCGCTTTGGTAGCAGACCAGGGCTTGTGTTTGAACAACTGAGCAAATAATGTTTGTCTGACAATAAGCAAAGCAAAATCTTGGTATAAGGAATCTGATTAAACTCTTGACCACAGCATACAGCAGAGTTTATACTCGTCGCCATGGTTACGTGGATTTCACAGTGCAGTATTGCACACTTCCACCTGGTTGTGAACGGGGTCCTCTTGGGTGTAATAAAACACTGCTTGAGGCTTTTTCTACTCGTTCTAATAACTGATTTAGTTGTGAACTCTTTTCCCAGTGTGTATTTCACAGAAATAGGAATTCACCACTGGGCATCCTTACTGCATGAAATACTTATGTTTGACTCATTCCAAACAAAGCTTACGCAGATTGAGAATTCATATGCCAGAGGTAAATCCGAGTTAACACGGATTTATACTGGCATGAGTTAAAGGACTAGAGTTTGTAATCCAGGTGGCCAAGGGATTTTACCATACAGTGGCAAAAATCACTTAAAACTCTCCCAACATCCTGAGCCACTGAGCTCAGTAAGCAGACAGATTGTTCAGAATTGATGACAGCACAACTATATCAGCGCTGGATGCTGTTTGAATGTGTGTACATGTATGTGTATCTGCATATGTGTGTATGTACGTATGGTATGCCTATATTTGTGTATGTGCATATGTGAACACGTTTGCCTCCTATATATATTTCCAATTAGTAGTAAAAGGATAAAACCTTGACAGATTGGTATTATTTTCCTCTAAGTCTGTAGAGGAGGTGCATTGAAAACACTGCCTTCTATCTGCTTAAATATCAATAGCATGAATTAAAATACACTAATCTCAATGTTAGTGCTCATTGACTAATTAATAAAGGGAATAAGGTTGTTATAATGTTGAATAATTGATTTTAAAACAGCATTTAGAGTGGCCACTGTACTCAATGCATTTATAAATAGTGAAGGAAAACAAAGGTGTGTTTCTATATGTGTGTGTGTGTGTGTGTGGGTGTGTGTGTGTGTGTGGGGGTGTGTGTGTGTGTGTGAATATGTGTGCCTGTGTGCACATGTGCACATGTGTGTGGAGGACAGAGGAGCAGAGATAGAGTGGAGTTGTTTAATGACAGGAACAGCTGACTCATTTAGAGAGAGCAGTGAAAGGTAATTAACCCTGGGAAAACTACAGCTGCCATGCGAGCTGTTCACTTCAGCGCAATCTGATTAGGAATCACTGCTCGAGTCCCTGACTCCTTTCAGACACTGTGTGTTCGAGGTAAACTTTTCCCTTTGCCCCGTAGAGCCCTGGAGCACTGGAGACCTGCCTTTTGTGACGGGGGATTAGCTGGAACGGTTACTACGTTTCTCCAAATTGCAGACCACCTGGTAGCATTCATGCACCCTCCTCCATGAAAGGGCCTCCTTGGGCTGGAACAATGAGCAGGATTACTCTGCTCATTGTTACACCAGGGCTGGAACTTCTTTTTCCCCAAACACCTGTCCCTAAATTAGACAGGTTTGAAAAACCATGTTCATGACAGGATTCAAAGATTCAAACTAACATGAGATGGTTTGGCAGACTGGAGTCTTGCCAATGGATAAATTGTCTGCTGCTCCATTTATTATGCTATTGATGCATAGTCTAGTGTAAGAAGATACTAATTTTACTTGTCTCAATATTTTTGGTGTTCTTAATTGGATTGAAATTCACAAATAAAATAGCATACCATCCAGGCCCCTTTCATACGATAAGGGAACCAAAAGCACTAGAAATGTGGTCAAAAAGAGAAATTGGCTCTTTGATGTCAGAAGAAACAATCTGGACTTGGTGCCTCTGTGTGGTCCAGCTCCAGATGAACTCAATTTAGAGGGAAGGCTTTGGGATGACTTTGGAAAGCGATTACAAGATTCATAAATCACCTCGGCAAAGGTGTCACCATCTGACTCTTTTATGGGACTCTTGCTAACTCCGTCCAATAACAAGTTTCCCCTGTAGTTATGCCATCATAACAAATCATTGAAGCGATAGTGGTGAGCCAGGCTTCTAATTGTCTGTTAAGAATTCTGTGAGCTGTGTTCTTTTATTGAGGCATCTCTGTCTTGGAGAAGTGATAAGATGCCAATACGCTCCTCTATAAAAGTACTCTTTGGCAAAAGGCACAAACACTTTGCTTGGCCGTCAGGGTAGCTGTGAGGCTGTTATATCTGAAATCGCAGTTGATTTCAAGATTTCTGACTCTGTCTGCATGAATCCAGAGCCACTGTCAGACGGAGGAATGCTCATAAAGTGCCGGCACAATTTTTTTCTTTATCACATATATACATTATTCCAATTTATTTACCAGGATATAAATATATGTTACTCAGAACCCATATAAACAAGATTATCTTTTTCTCTCAATGGGATCTGGCTTTAAAGGGTTTTAGTTAACTGCATTGTAACATTTGAAGCATTAAAAGAAACATATTTATACAAAACTTACGTATGTCTCGGTTATGATTTAATTGAAATACTGTATACAGAGAGTTTTATACACAGAAAAAAATACAGTGATGTGAAATGTCCATGTTTCGACTTGAAATATACAACTCTATAGGCCACACTGAGGACATAAATTAAACATTATGATGCCTTTTGTCCCCTCCCACCCCTAAAATAATCCAAAGCTATTACTCTAATGTCCAGCTGGTATTTAGGAAGAGGCTTTTTGATGGCTCCCTGGCTACCTCACAAAGAAAAAAAAAGTTGTTTATCTAAATACTTTGTGGGCAGAAGTTGATTTTAATGTTTGAGTGGAGCTTAATTTCTTCACCATGGATCCATTTGCACGTCAGTAAAACATAGCCAAAGCAGTCACTTTTTTTCTGTACAATTTTCCCACTTTGAACAGAAAAGCAGGGAGATTTTAATTTTGCCAGCTCACCTTTTGCTTCAGCTACACAGGCGCCTTGTTAAGCAGATTCTTAGCACTGAAACCTATGAGCCTATAGGGTAAATATAAATTTTGATCAGTTCACTATACCCTCAGACATCCATTACAAGGAAATATGAAAGTAAAAGGTGCTATCTCTTGCCATTTGCTCTTTATTATACATAAACAGAAAACACTTAGCATGTAAAATTAATGTGAAAATTATTCCCGGGGTAAACTATAAACACAGAAGTTACCCCGCACATTTACCCTTTTTTTCTCCTTCCCCTAGATCAGAGTGTAATTGCCAGTAATCAGGTCTGTTTGCTGCTGATAAAACCACTCTGAATGCGAGGAACCCTCTTTGTGTGATGACTCAATTATGCCAGAAGTGGCTCATCAAACCTGGCCCATCAGCTGCTTTAATAAATAAGGAGGAAAACTTGCTGCAGGCGCATTATAATTCCATTCATTCCATAATTAAATCCATTCCAGTTTTAACCCTTCACTCAGTGAGCTTCTGGAAGAGGAAACAAAAACAAGGAGAGGGCGGAGAGAAGGGGGGTGAATACACACCAGACAGTGACCTTGCACAGAGCACCCATCCGTTCCCTATAATTCAAAATGATACTGTTGAAGAAAGGTTAAGAGAAAAAAGCTCATGGAGAAAAGAATGGGAATCAGTTAAGACGTAGCCCCTGTTTTTATGAATGCATTGTTACCGCACACACAGCCTTAGACGGTAATTATATTAAAAGAGTAATCTAATCATAACAGTTGGTTGGTTGAGAGTGCAGCACTGACATTTTGAAATCTTATTTTGTGTAATCTCATTTTCCTCTATCATCTCGCCTCAACCCCTATCTAAAGGAAATGTAAATAATGTAATTAATTTTATGGTCTCCAGAATCTTACTTTGCTACTCTGGCCCAGTTTATTGGTTTGAAGATGAGGTATCAGCAGAGTGAGTTTTTACTCCATCACAATAATGTCTGTGTTAATTACATGAGAGCGTCCCAAGTGCATGGATAAGCTGGGAACAAGGGGACACAAAGACTCAAGGTCAGTGATGAATATCCACAGCAGCTGCACGGTATTAATAAGGCATTATATGAAAATAATAATAATAGCATCACTTACAACAAAATGCAAGAGAGTGGGTATAGTCATATCTGAAGTGTCAGGGCATTTTACAGATATTTCCTCTTCACCATCTCTGCTCAGATCCAGCCTTGTGATAATGGTGCGAGGCAATGGTTATTCATGATTGCTGGACTGGGAAGGTCCCTCTCTATCTCGTACCCCCCCCCCACACACACCCACCTCCTCTATTCGCAGCCTATTCTCTGTGCTCTGTGGTGGGAATGCTAGCAGATGGGGTTAGGGGGGAATGGGCTGGGCTCAAGGACAGCTAGCAGCCAGATTAACACATAGAAAATCTCATAGACCCTCAGCATCAGGCTGCTTCCTTTCCCCCTGAGAGATCTGCCCCTAGATGAGGGGAAACAGCCCTCTGAGAAGCAGTATTTGTGTTGGACTGGGGATCCATGTGCGTGCACGTGTGTGTGTGTGTGTGTGTGTGTGGGTGGGTGTGTGTGTGGGGGGGTGG
>JAQQAE010013260.1:0-12823 GCA_029823295.1 Pseudamia nigra | reverse complement strand
GGTTAGTGGACAGAGGAGAGACAAAAGAAAAGAGTAGAGATAGAACAACAAACAACACAGATACTGGACAATGTCCATAGACAGTAGACCGGTCCACACCAGGAGACCTAGAGACCCGGGGCAGAGGGAAGAAGCACAAAACTACAGGGAAGACGCAAGAAAATAAATAAATAAACAAATAAATAACAAATGAGGACATATAGATGAACTCATCCATGTACTGTGAAGGAGACGAGTGTCTACACATGTGATGCGTAGATTATTTACACATTTCTGTGCACTAACCCCAACCGGTCGCCTGCCTAGAGCCGCTGGTTCTGCTGTAGGTTTTTCTCTTCCGTTACAGGAAGTTTTGCTTCGCCCTAGGCTTGTGCTCACTGTGTAGCCTTGAGGTTTCAGCCTTGAATTGTGAAGTGCCTAGAGATAATCTTGGATTATGATTCGCGCTATACAAATACAAATGAATTGAATTACAGTGTGTAATCACTGTTCTACCAGTTTGACATGTTCAAACAAGCTAAATAGCGAGTTGAGGCTCAAGTGAGACAAACACCAGTGTCTAATATGAAACATTTTATTCATGTGAAATGGTTTGATGAAGTTTTCCTTTTTTAAAACCACGTTAACATCTGCTGATGGCTGACATCTAACCGTTTCCATGGTGAGAACCATCATGGTCACGTTAATGTTCACATGTAACATACTGCTCAGCGTACTACAGCTGAAAGCAGCAGGTAGTATGTGCAGCAGGTTAGTAGCAGGGCACACACAGCACAAACACACCCGGGGTCTGTATCCGCCCCCGTCACAACCTCGTCTGGGTGGCAAAAATTAAATCTTGCCGTTCTGTCAATAGTGACCCCTTAGAGAATATTTTTGGTGTTTCATGGAAAAGTACCTTTTACAGTCTATATACTGTAGGTTCCTACTCAGATACAGAACAGCCACAAAGTATGCAAGTAATGCTAACGTTCACATACATTGGGTTGGTCTGTTTATCCCCTGTGACCTTTGACCCCAAGGAGCCCTGCACAAGTGCACTCAAAATTTCAAATATGAAGTTCAGTGGGATACGGTCCATTATGATCCTGTGCAACCCAGAAATAATCTAGACTTTATGGGAGATGCATTCAAGTAATGTATTCTTTCTTTGACATCAAAAAAGCTTCTTTTGACGTTTGATTTGAATTTGCTTACCAGGAAGACAAAGGAGAAGAGACACTGGGTCAACATTAAACTCACTTCTAAACATATTCTGCAATTCATGTGGTGCAAATTCCTGATATTTTTGCAGCTTGGGACATGACCAGAGACACTGTATTAGGCTACCGGTATTCACTTACATTCAGAGCACATAGGTGAGGTGTCAACCTTGAATCTGGAAAGACAATGAGGTGATCGATGAGTTCTGTGTAGTCACTGAAACCTTGGATTGAATGTTTTCAAATGTCCTCCCACACACGTTCTGTCAGCTCTACACCAGGTCTCTCTCCCAGGCACGGCCCAGCTCACATGAGCAGCCATGGAACACGCTTTAAAGTTTTATATAGTAACATTTAAAAGTGAAGATTTTTTTTTCGCAATAAAATCTCTTACCTGAAAGAAATGAAGATTGTTGTTTTGGGACATCCTAAATTTTGCTCTGTCCGACTACAGGTCAATATCAATATAGTGACATGCTTTTCAAGGTTTTCAAGTCAGACCTTTCATCTGAGTGTGGCATGACTATATTTACTCGAGTAAATGGATGTTAATATTTGTTCTACAGCTGCAGCTCGATACTGCTGAGACTAAAACACAAGAGAGAACGTGTCCAGAAATGGCTGTAACTCCTCAGTCATTCATCCGACATGGCTGTAAAAGCTTACATTCACAGTATAATCTGTGTCATTGTACATCCAAAATGCTAAGAGCGTGAAGCCAAAATGTTAATGTACTGCTGTGCCATTGGAGCCCGCTGTTCATGCATATGCATATTCCACTATCCTACCCAGAATTCCCCAGCAACCCTCTCCAACCTGACGGAGGTTTCTAAAAACGGCAAAAAGCTTAACGTCGGTGACAGCACATGCCACATCGGAGGAGAGCGACTTTGATGAGACCAATGCTTTTAGAAGCCTCTTTTGTTAGGAGGGAACGAATCACGCTTTACAAGATAAATCATCCCGCTAGCAGCCGGCTTAGACTGTGTACAACCAGATAAGGTTGCCAAGGAAACCCTCCTGGAGAACCAATGAGCTCTCTTTGCCATACCAGCCTCCTTGATCTGTGCAAACAATTAATACCTTACTCAGGCAAAAGGGAGGGAGATAGGGGAGTGGGAGGCAGGCACAAATCCCCAGGTGTTTAGCAAAACACCACTCTCTCCCTCCATCCATGTGAATGAGGACAAGAGCAAAAAATGTCATAAATGGATATTGGGCTGGAGGACACTGAGCGATGATGTATGAGTCATTGTACATTAATTCAATGAGAGAACAGCATTTAGTCCATAAATCTAATCTGCACACATGCAGTAGCGCACATCACTAATGTTCTTTTAATGAATGTTTTGAATGCACAGCCATAAAAGTGCCATTACTTCCTTCCACATCCATTTGTAGGGCGGCTGTGATTGTGCTGGCATCAGTGCAGCTGAACAAACCCAGCACATAAGAGATCCCAGTGTGCAGAGCGGCTGGGGAGCCATTAGGGTCCATGAGTGACTTCGACTCGTCACAGATCAATGCTCTGGGGCCCTATCTATTACTGACATCCAATTATAGCGATGGACGTCCACTTAGCACTGCTACTAAGTGTTTTAGTCTTTTTATTGACTACCTGTCAACTGCCTGCACACAGTGGAGCTATTGGCTAATAATCAGCTATCGATCCATGCACATGTCAAGATCAGCAGCCTATTGTTAAGTATGTAAAGAGTGTGATGAGGGTCAGAGTAGAAATAAAAATATACAGTGTATAATTTGTCCCTCAGTCATTAGCGAGGCGTTTCACATCATTCAGCGTACTTAATTAGAGAGCTAATTTTGTACATCTTTGATTAGTGCTGGCTTGCAATGAAACTAATTACCCTGGCATTATCTAAAGGAGGAAACTGGCTGTAATTGAAAAAAGCCAAACAAACATTGGCCCCAATGATGCCACAAATAATAAAGTGCATCAGGGGGAATGACACTGAATCAATAAATACAGGATGGCATAGAGGATGAGTGGACGGGTTCACCCGGCTGTGGGGAGCTCGGGTCACAAGCCTTCAGCTGTTCGTGCCGGAGCTGATGAAGAGCATTGGAGATGGCAGACAGCGACTGTGCCTGCCTGCTTCATTGATTAATTACAGTCATTAAGTGGTTAGAAAGTCACCTCACCTGGTGTAGGGGGTGGAATTCAAAGGCTGATTAAAATTAATTGCATTCACAAAACTGCAGAAGGCCGGGGTCTCCAGACGCTGAGCTCTGCTGAGGAGGAAAAAATATATATAAAATGGAGTTTTAGTTAAGCGCCGGCAAAAAACAAACACGGTATCTACATATTTAATTATTAGTGTCCGTGATTTTTTTTCAGAGCTTTGAGGTACATTTTTATGAACTTATACAGTATGAGTCATAAGTTTGGACACAGTGGTTTCTCTATTTTTATTAGTTTTAATATCGTATATTAATACTGAACACATCCACACTGTGAATGAACATGTACAGAACTACATAGTAAACAAAAAAAGTGTTAAACAACCCAGAACATATTTTAGATTTCAGATTGTGTGAAGTAGACACGTTTAGCTTGGATTACAGCTTTGCACACCGAGGACATTTTCTCATCCCATTCACCAGGTCACAGTTCGTAATCAAATCACAGGTGAGTTCAGTTGTGCCTTTTCTACTCTTCTTCATGTGCTTTAGACTGTCAGTTGCCTTGTGCAGAGGAAGGGTAGGTACAGATTCACTAGCTCTACTAGTGCGACTACAGCTACTGTGCAAATCTAGATTATGGCAAGAAACACTGAGTTAAGAGAAAAGACCATCTGTCATTATGTTAAAGAAGGTTATCTGAGGTGCTGCAACTTGTGTTTCTGAGGCTGTTAATTCTATTAAACTTCTCTGCAGCAGAGGAAGCTCTTGGACTTTTCCTGGGGTCCTCATCAGAGACAGTGTCATCATGTTTAATAGTTTTGGCAACTGCACTTGGGGACACATTCAAAGTTCTTGAGGTTTTTCAGATTGATTGATCATTTCTTAAAGGCGTGATGGACTGTCTTTACTAATCTGAGTGTTTCTTGCCATAATACATACAGTATACGTACAGTAGTTGTAGAAGCACTAATAGGATTATTGACTGTACCCACAGTTCTTCTGCACAAGTCAACTGATGGTCTTAAGCACATTAAGGCAAGAAATAGCACAAGTTAATTCACTTGTAATTTAAAACCTGCCCCAGGTGACGACCTCATGAATCTGATGACAGAATGGCATGAAAAGGGAAAGGTGTCAAAGCTAGATGTGTCTACTTTGAACAATCTGAAATAGAACGTTCTGGGTTGTTTGACACTTTTTTGTTTACTACATACTTCCTTGTGTTCTTTCACAGTTTGGATGTCTTCACTATTAATGTACAATGTTGAAAATAACAAAAACAAACCCATTGAACATTTTGATTGGTATTGTGTATTCATCCATTTTGGAGTCAGCTGGAGCCGATCCCAGCTGACTTGGGGAAAAGGCAGGGTACACCGTGGATGAGTCACCACTTCATCACATATGGAGACAAACAACCACTCAGTCACATTCATACCTGTGGGCAATTTGGAGTGACCAATTAACCTAAGCCCTAGTGCAGGTTTTTGGTTTTCGGATGAAGCAGGAGAACTCGGAGAAAACACTGAAACTCCACAGTGTTGGGTCTTGCTGTGAGGCACTGCTCTCACCTCTGCACAGGAAGCCAGATGTAAACAATCAACAATTTGGGAACTGGAATTGAATGAATCTCCCCATTGTCAAAGTACAAGCTGGAGTTGACGTCATAGCCTGTTGTAGTCCATGCAGAAAACACACTACCGGTAATATCAAGTGATGTGATTAAGCTGAGTCTGAACCAAAGTAGACTCCATTATACAGGTGTCAGTGAGGAAAATTTCCATTATTTTTCATACTAACCATACTAACCTTTAAACAAACAAACCAATGCAGCTTTTAACAAATTTGTGAACTTTTATTATTCAAAAGAACAGCACAAAAATACACACAAAAAGAAAATTGGTTTTCACACTATGTGCAAACCTCAAAAGGATATTATACAATATTAGTACGCTGATTCAAAGCTACAGTTAATATTGTTAGTAGTATTTTTCATCAGTGTTGTGAGCATTAAGGGACAATAACGGGGCCATCATCCTAAAAGCTCTCTACGATTTGTCTGCGGGTGAAAATCTAAACTCTAAAAGGGGCCCATCCTGACAGTAACCTCTGCCCATGTATGACAGTAACAATATACTCGCTCCCACACAAACACAGACACACACGAGGAAGTGTCAGGTGGATTTTTTTGTCTCACTTTCCTTGGTGTTAAAAAAAACAAAAAAACAAAACACAACAGGTACAACAACCAATCAGCCACTACAAGATGGATCTACAACATCCCCTGAGGTCCCGAATATCACACACAAACACATCCAGTCACAACAGGGAGCAGGTATCTAGTACTGACATAACTCTCATCACGCCTCCTCTTATTTTTTAGATACAGATTTGCCAAGCACAGCGTGGCAGAGCATCACACATACATACAAACCTCTTCATCATTAATTCATTCAGCTGTGATGTGATTAGATAGTTCAACAGAAAATGTGTACAGTACATACAACCAGAACCATAAATGATTTTAAAAAAGCACATTACGTAATATTGCTGAAACTTAAATGAAGTTTAAAAAAACATGTTTTGGAATACAAAAGAAAAGCTTGAAGACAGTGATAAGGATTTGTGAAGTACTTGCATTAGGCAACATCCACACTAATGGAATCTCTGCTCACAACAGGTGTGTTTCCATCACCTCAATCAACTAATTTTCAAAATGAGCATTTAATTTCTTGATGGAAACACCTCAAATTTCAAAGAAGTTTCTAATTTTGCATCAAACACTTGGCCACTTGGAGGTGGAAAAGTCTGCTAATGCAAAAAAACAACCCTTACCCTATGATGTCAGCCACTTGCGGCAGCAGCAGCTAAGCTTCTAAGCTACAACACGACCGCTGTGTCTCTTGCCGAGTACCCTTGAACACATCCATGTCACAAGAGCACACAGCTGGACGAGAAAACTTCCAAGGTTTTCCATTTTCTTTGAGTTTGTAATAACGGTAGCATCAGACCTCTTCAGATTTTTGCAGGGACTTAAAGTCTAGTTCCGTCTGTTTGCTGTGGTTAAACACCTTCCAAGAGTCATGAAAGGTAACTGATGGAAACTAACACAGATGCACATTTCCTTTCATTGAATTTCTGAAAATTAGCTTTAAAAATGCATTACTCTTGGATGGAAACCAAGCGGGGTTGTTAGTTAACTTTGCTAAAGCTTGTGTCAAATTGCTTGAGTAACAGTTTCCCTGCTGTGAGTGTAGACAAAATTTAATCGCAATAGACAAAAAGGGCAGAATCATCTATAATTCAGTGTCCATGTTGAATTAAGATCAGAGTGAAGAGTGACACATTGTTTTCTTCCACAGTCATATTAAACAGGTCCGACAGTTCTGCCGCTTCTGATGGGACTTTATTTCAGAGAATATGAAAAATGTGAATAGTGGTCTACAGCAGGAAACATCAGTTTTTTTTTATCCTCTTTGAATTATGCTGTCATTGGCACATATGATATTGTCAATTCAAAGAATAGTATCATAGGTCAATAAGATCGCAGTTTGTCATAAAGTTACATCCATCTTTCATTGAAATGGCTCAGTGAACTGCATTCATATATGATTTGGAGATTTATGTCACCAAAATGAAAATTATCTTTGTCTGTCTGGTGTTTGTCTGTTTGACTGTCCTTGCAAGTTTGACCTCATTCTTCATGTTGAGCAACAGAAGCTCTGTATCAGCTCTGAGCATGTGACTCAAAGGTGTGATGATGTCACCAGCTACACATCTGTGTTGTAGTCTTTAGAACTGCATGTTTACACAGTATTCAACAGTTTCATAACTGTGACTTTGTTGACTTGTTAAACCTTTTAAATATCATGAATGATTGAACAATTCAAATAGGATGAAAAAATGTCTGTAATATAGGAGGGGCAGAATTTCACTTTTCTGTCAGGGAAGAAAAATACATAGTTATTGATTAGATCCAGTCAGGCAGAGAATTCAGATCATCTGCATCATCTTTTCCAAACGTTTTTTTCATTCACTCTACAATCCTCAGGTTTACAAACTAAACCAGGGTCAACAGCAAAAGTATCTGATTTAAGCATTCTTAAAGACTAAAATACAAAACGTATGCATCTTAAAAAAGAATGTATTTGTGTGGAGGTGGCATAGGGTGAGATGAGTAGGTGTGGGAAATCCTAAACCTGACCTGACTGAGCCATCACAAAACAATAATCGGCCTCACTGTGCACTGGTTATCATACTGTTCTGACAGGCAGACGAGTGGAAGTGGTTGTTTCACGTCTGCCATGGGCGACTGTGACCGTTCGAGTGGTTGCTACTGCACATAACCCAGTACAGACTGATGAGCATGCTATGACAACTTAACCGGGCAATCAAGGCACAAGAGAAGTAATTAAACTCCAGCTGTGAGGGCTGTGCGGAGGTGAATAGAGGGGTGCATAAGGCTAAAAAAGGGAGAGGATAAGGCAAAAAGAAAATAGTTTGCCTACTTGGAATTCTCTGGTTTTTTTTGCATCAGTTAAAATGAGTCACTTCACACTGATTTTGAGACCAACTTCCTGACAGTCTGAATTAAGTAAACATTCAGCTCTCAAAGTCTTATCACATTTGTTCTTCTTTCTGGGTTCCTTCATGTTCGGAGAATTCATATCATTAATTAAAAAGTCCAATTAACACTAACAGACACCTTAGTGACCACAGAGAGAAGGTTAATCGTGATAGTAGCTTGTTATAGCTGCTGCACATAAGAAGGATTACATATGCTGCATGTGTGAGGGGGGTGACAATGCCACAGATGATAAATTAAGACCGTGCGCTCCCACCTTATTAAGAACACAAGAGTGTGTACAACTGGAAAGGCCTAGATCTAGTGGTGGTCATTCAGTTACAAGCCTGTTGACACTCAAAGACAATCAGAAGTGATTGTTCAGTGAACCCTGATGTCCAGCTGCCCCCATTATTTCCCTATACAATACCTTTGTAAAATCTCCAGCGAGAGATGGGGGGGGGGGGGGGTTGAGCGCAGTCTATTGTTTTTAAGCTTAGCCAAGTAGCAATAATCCATCCAATCACAAGATTTGGTGGTCTGAACCTCCCCCTCAACACAAGCCAATCCTGCTGCCTTCAGGCCACACGCAAACCCAGACTGGATCATTCAAACAGTAAGACGCTCAGTGGTCAACGGCTGACCTAAATAGGCAATTTATAACTTCAACAGAAGATCTACACCATGTTCTTCTAAATTTCTTCATTCATCTGGTAATCTTAAATCTTCCCATAGAGGTCTCTGAAATTCATAAACCAATTGGCCATTAGTTCATATGAGGTTGCTTGACAAGTTATCATACTGTATGTAGGCATTCAAAGACAATACATGAACTTTACATTTCCCAGTCTCCCTCTCACATACACACAGTTTATATACAAATGCATGCATACAGCTGTACAGCTGGCCAATCAAGGGCTTGGATCTGTTTTGAATGTACAGTACCTCTACAGCAAGGGCCATCTATTTAAAAAACATGCATTCACTTATGTACAATATAATTTGTATATTGACCATTCTGCTGTATAGCCTCTCTAATTCCAGTGAGAAAGTTCAGAAAGCAAAAATTCTATTATTGATAAAAAGGTTCATGTGCTCTGTTGTGATTCCAGTGCAACACATTTTTTCTTCCCAGCACCACATCAGAGCCTTGTCTTCATTAGAGAGTAAACTCCCGTTTGTAAATAATGAAGAGCTAAAAGTCGAGCTGTATTAGCCCATCCCAGCTGCTGTTTCATCTTCATTGGCTTGTGTCTTCCTTCCTCTGTTCCATTCCCCTCATCACACAGTCCCTTCCCACAGAGCAGGACAGGCTACACAATAGATCCATCCCTGTTCTGGGCAGGGATCATGACAGGGATGGCACCCATGCGGCTGAGGTTTGGACCAGCCATCCTGGAAGCAGTTGGTGGGGGCAGAGGGGCGTGGCTCGGAGGCCTGTCGTACTCCTCTGATGAGGGGATCTTGTCGTACTGGGGTTTAAGGGCATACTCATGTAGGTTGGAAGGCGACATGGACCCCAGGGAGGAACGCTGGCTGCCCACCGTGAAGCTGCGTGCTGTGGAAACACGACTCTTAGGTGGAGGCACGTCCTCTCTGAAAACACAAAGGACAGGACTTTAAAACCAGATAAGAGAGGACATTTGTTTTCTGAGGGCAAAGCATTTGAGGGGTTGGTCTTTGTACATACACAGGTACAGTGGTGCCCCGGCTAACAAATTTAATCTCTTCCAGTGTCACGGTCTTTGGGCGAATCATTCATTAGCTGGAGCGAGTTTTTCCATAGGAATACATGTAAAACTAATTAGTCCGTTCTGGACCCACAAAAACTCCCATATAAAGTATGTATTACACACCCGTACGTGCACATTTTATTGATTTATAAAGACACTTACTGGAGGAAGATGAGAGAGACAGCCCTTTTTCTTAGGTCCCATGATGAAAAACACAAAATGAAGCAGCATTTTAGGGGGAAAAAGGTAAATATACAGCGCGGAGTTCACATTGACATTTAACTCGGCCGAGATAGTCCCCGAAGTCAAGTCTTTCGTGTTACAAAAAAATTCGTAACCCGAATTACGACGGTCGTAACCTGAATATTTCCCATGATACAAAATTCGTAACCTGAATCGTTTTCATTAGCCGGGACACAGTTTGGCCAATGGTTTTATTCGTTACCCGAAACTTTCGTTAGTAGAAGTGTTCGTTATCCGGGGCATCACTGTATAAGATTTTCCTCTTCCATTCTCCAATGTAAAAAACAACTGAAGTACTGTGAAGAGCATACCAAACCAGCAGTCAATCAGAGGCCAATAGCAATTAGATGTTGTATTCAATCTAATTCAACTATGGGTTGCAATGAGAGGAGCTGCATTTTTCTCAGGATAAAAAGCACTACTATGTTCACATCACGTGTGATGAAAAAGATAGAAAAAGATTGTTTTATACAAGAGAAACTGTAATTTATGATCTATATGATTTCCATAGATCATAAGTGTAACCATTTACTAGTGTTTACAGACAGGTCACAGTCTGTCCAGTATTGCAGATGTATTGATATCACAACATGTTCAAGAGAAAAGATCTATGTATGTGTGTATTTAATACCAGTAGGCTACGACTCACCTTACATAGAACTGACCTGTGTAGCACATTCTTCGTTAAAGCTGTAGTTAGTAACTTTTTTTAGTCATAATTGTTGAAGCCGTCACTAAATTCAGGTACCAGGACATGTGCTCTGACCGGCTGCTGATCAGCTCCCAGTCACAGAGGGCTAGAAGTTCCGGCTCTGACCACTGTTCTGACACGGGACCAAAATGGCTCCGAACACCAGTCATGGAGGACTGGAGGTGCCGGTTCTGACCAACCCAGCCAGAGCCCACGTCAGAACATCAGCCATGAAGGAGTTCTCTGTGACCAATTTGTCTAATGTTAGGTTTATGTATCACATTAAATATACTGAACAGCTCATCTCACTCTGATATGTGTTTGTAGCATTTTCATTACTTTTCATGTAAACAGTGAAAGGCTGTTGTTTCATAGAAGTAATACAAGCATTGGGATGTGATGAGCAATCATTGTCGATATTTGTTAGACATGTTTATACCTGTGGGTGCTCTAGTGATTGTAATTGTACTCTGAATGGTGCACACATGTTGATGAGAGGCTTAGGAGAAACAGGGGAAAGAGGGGGCTGAGAATGAGAGCTGTACATGTTAACATTTTCAGGATAAGTCCTAGATTTTCCTCAAGTTGCAGACTGCAGCTTTAATGTAACTGAAAGGTGAGATGTAAACATGTGGAAAATCCTGTTAGCAAGGCTGGTGTGAGCACTGTTTTGCATATTGCACAAAACTGCCTCATAGTGCACACTGTTTCAATTATAAGTAAAAACGAGTGTGTTTTCAGCTCCCTGTAATGTGGATGAAAGGATGAATTGTTTAGAAGAAGCTGTTTTGTTGCTGCTACACACTCAAGTCCCCTGACAGGAACAAATAAAGCAATACTAATACTAGTATGTGTGGTCTAGGTCCGAGTGTCACGTAGAAACCGATAACTCAAGTGCTGTAAACAATAACAGGTTTGTTGGCATCTGTACTGTCAAGCACTTGACAGATACACCTATCAAAACTCAGCGGTGACAACAATGAATACTCAAGAATTTGTGTGCGTCATTTTAGGAGTCAGACATGATTTGACTCAACAAAGAGGGATAAATAATTGGAAATGGCCTTGTCTGATTGTGGGTGAGCGTGCAGACACTGCCCAATCACTGACTCTGTAATAGACTGGAGAGATGGAGCTGAGCAACCAAATGCGGCAATGCCCTCCATTCCCTCTGCCACCACATTAACGACTAATAAGCAGTAATAATCCAGTTAAATGCTCAATCAAACTGAGCCTGGGGGCTTGTTGCGTTCAGAGCTTCATGCTGTGGTGTTGCAGTAGCTGTGTGTCTGTGTGTGAGACAGGACCAGCGGCATAATCCTCTTTGTCCTACACTGTTAGTAGTGTCACATTGTGGTCTTAGCAAGCTTCAGTCCGCAGCACAGCGATAGTAAGCCCAGTGGTTGCATAGCGCCCGTGGGCCGGATGGAGAGGTTTGATGGTGAGTAGGGGCTTGGCTCTGAAGGGGGGGGGCAGCCAGCAGCAGACATGACACAGAATCCACAGAGCAAACAAAGCTTTCAAACTGATTACCACAGCTGTTTATTTGAGGAGGGGTAAAAAAAAGAAAAATGCTGATGGAGAAAAAACATTTCTATGGCTGATGAGGCTGTCGGAGACATGTTTGAGAACTGAATGCGAGACGGCTGTGGTCACATGAAAAGAGTGGAAAGTTACATGAAAGATATATTTTAGTTTGTTATATCTGATTTTGACAATTGTATTAAACACTTACAGTATCTTGTATGTCTATAATGACAGAAATTCAGATTTTCATTTAAATGCTGTTAAAGACAGAGCACACTGGTGTTAGTGTTTTTGAATCTTTTGTGGTGTTTTCATTCATTCTCAACATTTTGAATCTTACCTGCTGATTTCTCCCTTCTAGTTTAGTTTAGTTGAATGGGGACAAGATCTTTAATGTCTTTCATGGTGGATACTCTCGTCTGATTTAAACATATTTATAAGAGCTTGTATGCACTCATACTTTGGCGCTCAAGAGATGTTCTAGGATGACCTGAGCAAGCCTGACACAAATGGCCCCTGAGACCCCCCCCCCAAACATCATGATGTTATTTGACAAAACTAGAGTATAGAAGAAATATGCCACCTTGGAGATTGTTATCCATCCATCCATTTTCTACCCCTTAATCCTCGTGAGGGTCGGGGGGGGGGGGCGGTGCTGGAGCCTATCCCAGCTGACTTGAGCGAAGGCAGGGTACACCCTGGATAAGTCGCCAGTTCA
>JAQQAE010013259.1:0-12823 GCA_029823295.1 Pseudamia nigra | reverse complement strand
AAAATCATCAATATTAAAACAATAAAAGGCTTGAACTACTTCAGTTGTGTGTAATGAATCTAAAATATATGAAAGTCAAATGTTTATCAGTACATTACAGAAAATAATGAACTTTATCACAATATGCTCATTTTTTGAGAAGGACCTGTACTTGGACGTCTGTTTAAATCCACAGAATCCATATCATATGGAGCAGTTCTAAATGTGTGGTCATTAGCACTAAATGAGTGAATAAAAATGAACAAAAACATTAAACATAAATAGAAATGGTCCATGTTTTTCATAGTTTGTTCATTTTAGTTCAGTTCAGTTTAGTGCTCATGAACAGGTCAGATTTGCTAAGTAAGTAATATTTGTTCAGTTTCTTTATTATTTTGTTTTTGATGTGGATTTTTTTCCCTTCAGTTTTGGCTTATTGGTGTTCAATATTTTGCTTATTTTTGCTCATTTACTGGATTATATTGTTACATTTGTTGACTGTTTTTCTTGTTTTCCACATTTTCTTCATTAAGTTCATATGTTTCTTTTTCTTGTTGATAATAATCCTGCCTTCGCTCAAGTCAGCTGGGATTGGCTCCAGCACCCCCCCCCGACCCTCACGAGGATTATGGGGTAGAAAATGGATGGATAATAATCCTACTAATAATAATATATTACTTCCATCATGGGACAAAGCAACACAAGCCACTGGGGAGGGGCTAAAGAGCTACATGTGGCCCTGGAGCCACGGGTTGCACACACTTGATGTAACATGGCAGTATCTCAGTGCTTTCGTGCCACCTTCATGCTCCAACCATCTACTAATCGCAGTTTACCAGTGGCCAGTGACTGTATATCCTATAATGTCTACTGGTGCAGCACCAGAATTGTATTTATCAAACACAAAAAGCAGCAGCTGGAGTCTGACGCATATTAAGCCTTTCTCTCATTAAAAAAATCATACTTTTTTTCACAAAATCTCCACACATAACAGTAAAAGGGTTTCTCTGCCAGTTCCAGTTACATTTTAAAATACAAAATGTTCTCTTAGCAGGCTACAGTCACTGTGACTGTCACCGTTTTTGGCCAGAACTCAAGATGTTATTTGCCAAATATCAAAGAACTCTCACACAGATAACATTTACATCTACTGTAGTGTCGTGAAGTTCATAATAGGACACAAGTGTTCCCTTGAACTCAAGGATGAACTCACTCGGTTTTGGTAGCCATCAGTAAAAGGGTATGTTTTTGGCCATAACTATGACTGAAATAACAGCTTATGATGCAGAGACAGAGAACACGTCGGTTCTTCTGAAAATATAATGATTTTTCCCCTAATTATCATGATTAAACAAACCAAATACTGATGACTCAGAAGTGAGAATGAGGGCGAGAGGTGACAGACCGAGGCTTGAAGGCTTGATGAGGACGTCCAACACATCATAGAAGGGCAGCGGCTTCATCTGCACATCAGGGTGGACTGGGGGCAGGAGTGGGGCCGGCTGCTGAAGATTCATGCTGATTGTGTTTTGGGCTCTTTTAACCAGTAAACGGGCTTAAGTTTGTGTTACAGGACTGACTCCTGTCAACAGAGATGTCAGTGTTCAGTAGACTCCAGCACTTCTACACTTGATGTCATTCTCTGGAAAAAAACACAACAAAGAAGTACATGAAGCACAAGCAAAGCAGTGACATTTACGCAACTTCTGAGAAGAACTGTAAGAATTATTTACAAAAAAAGGTCATCAAAATGCTCCACAAGTCTTCCTCAAGTGCACACTGAGAAAATGCTTTCTGACATAAATAAAACCTCTGTCAAGTTTACATGTAAGCAAAATGGGACACTGACCTAAACAAACCTAAGCAGCAGCAGGTGGATTCCGTTTAAGTCCTCATGCCAAACTCACCTGCTGCTTATGTCTGTGACTGAGACATAACAGAGATTCCAAACATCTGCAGTTTTACTTTGCAGCTTTAAAATAATCTATTTAAAATGTTTTCATCTCAAAATTCTCTTCATTCAGATACGACACAGAACTCCTCAAATCCCAAGTATAAATCCTTTTTCTGACACCGTCTTTCTGAGCTGTGAGACCACGTCCTTGCTTTCTAATGTCATAAAAACAGCAGATCTCGAGTAATTAATAGTTGTGTGATCAGGTTTTAGCTGTTAGTGAGTAGCTACAGCCAGAGGTAAGGATCTGCACCGTGTCTTACTAGAGAAACATATCTGCTGCTTATGAAAGTGTGACAGCTGTGCCACAGTATGACAGAATACAAAATCATGCCATGAGTAACATCAGTGAAAGTAGGTTCATCTTGTGTACCATCCAGACAGCTGACATTATTCTGCTTTTATCAGCCTCCTTTGCTCATCCACACAGAACAGATCCTCTGTCATTCTACACAAAAGTCCACATTGCTAGTCTGAAGAAGAAAGACAGTTGATTTTAAATATGGAGGATGGAGATGCATTTTATACACAGCACAGAGGACGGATAAACAACAGGACCGGTAGTCTCCACCCAGTACAGCTACCTCGACTTATAAACCGAAAAACTGTCCTGACATCTTGTAGGATGTGAACACGAGGAAATTGACTTTTTGTGTTTAAAATAGAAAGAGATTTCTTTACCTGACCGCACATTTTTTACTAATTTAGTGGATTCCAGATGATACAACCTGTGCGTCAGTGTAAAATATGATCAGCAGGGGAAAATCCAAGTGAATATACCTACATAATCCCGACGACGTTATGAACAAATGACAAAAAACAGCTGCTCTGCGCTGCCTGCGAAGTGCAAACAAACCACTGGCAAGTCAACACTGTTAGCATTAAGGCTAACTCCTGAATAGCAAACGATCTGTTTTGAAAATGCACAGTATTGGCTTGAAGTGCTCTTAGTTAGTAGACTGTGGATGCTATGTGTAGAGAAGTGTACCATTTTAAGGCATCTTTAAATAGTGTATAGTTAACAGAAGAAAGTCACAATGACTGGTTTTATTTGCGCCTACCCGAAGCTCCCCACACGCCGCCATCTTGTTGTTCCGGTCATAGCGCCCAGCGTGACGACGTACAGGTGACGTCACGGCGCAGGGACCGGGCTGTGTGGAGTGAATGACACGAACGTGAAAAATAAAATAAAATAAATTAAATTAAATTTTAACCGTGAATAAATCTTCACCTCAATGAAATTAAAGATTTACACGTGAACCAATAAATATGTGACTTATTTAATTCAAAATGAGTAAAAATAAAAAACAATTATGCAAATAGTCAATGACTACAAAAAATGAACATAAACAAAATCCTTTCAAATGAAAAGAAATGAGCAAAAACAATGAACTAAATGAATTGAAAAGGCACGTATGAATAACAATGAACAAAATATCAACAAAAATGAGCCATAAGTAACATTACAAATAAATAACAAATGAAAAAAAGCACAAAAAAATTCAATTGCTATTTAGATGTCCCTGTGGAATACATTTAACCCTCTATGGTATGCATTATGAGCTCAGTTAGGAAAAAAAATCTGTCTTAAAATAGACAAATAAACACTAAATACATTTTTAAAGTTTTTGGTGTTAATTCCGTGACGGTAACATGGTGCCAGTGTGGAACAACCCATTGAAATGAATGTCTCGAAGTGTCTAAGCATAAACTGATTTCTTTTAAAAACAATCATTTTTGTTCCAGTGTCTTCTGTTCTGGTATAATAACCTGTCTGTTTACACCCTGAACTTTATTAGACACATAGACTTGATTTTATCACAGAAAAATGCCTGGGATAATATTATAGTAAATGGCTGTAACTTTCTTAGGAAAGCTTTGATGTGGATAAAATGTATTTGGAAGTGTAAAACACTTTGGTGCAACTTTCTAAGTTTATAAAACAAACTTCCTGCAGGTATGTTTGAGTTAACAGTACAAAAACAGCCTTTTTTTAACTGATGTTTTTTTCAAAATTCTGATCAATTTATCTATTTTGAAACAAAATAAATGCAAATTTGGGAATTTAAATAAGCTAGACTGAAACTTGAAGTTCTCCTGAATTAAATGATGTATGACATTTAGGTACTGACTGCTAGAATGAGTGAGTAACCCTAAATAAAAGCAGATGCCTCGAAAATGCTGTAGGTCTTTAAGGGTTATAAAAGAGAATTTAAAAAAAATTCCTGAGCTTTGACCTACAGTTGCCAAAATGTAATCAGCTGTAGTGTCGTCAAGAATACCCACACAAAAAAATCAGTAAAATTTTAGCAAAACTGTGGATATTAGAATGAGAACAGATAAACAATAGTGAATAGAACCTTATAGTTGGAGCATGTGATCATTTCGGCTATTTTAATTCCGTTTCAGTAAATATGGTGCTAATATGTTAACATGGCTTGACAATCAAATAAGAACATTGTTACAGATCATAGAACCCAACTCACTCTGTCATTATTATTGATTTTCCTCATTTTACCTGATAATTAGATAATTATGCTAATTTTAAAATGGGATTTCATCCACTAAACATCTAAGGCAGGGGAAGGCAACCTTTTCAATTTAAAGAGCCATTTGTGGACAGAAGCAAATAAACGTATGTGTCGAGAGCCGCAAAAAATATCTGAACCACTTATGTAGCACATTTTAAACCAATTTGTTTATTATTTTGTTCATTTCTGTTCATCTTGTTGGTTCATGTGTTTGTCTTTGTTCCTGTTTTCTTCATCTTGATGATTCCATTTGTTTTATGGATTATTTTGTTCATTTTTTGGTGTTGATTTTCCCCATTATTCATGTTTATTTTTAATAATTTTGTGGAGGATTCCGTTCACTTTTGTGACATTTGTTCAATATTTTGATCATTTTATTGAATATTTTGTTAGTTTTTATTATTTTCATTTAGCTAATCTGTATTATTTGTCATTTCTGTGATATTTTCCTGATTGTTTTGTGGATCATTTTGTCTTAATCTTGTTCATAATTTCTGCCTTTTTAGGGTCATTTCCTTATTTTTTCTCACGTAAAATGAGCTACATTTTTTTGGTTGCATTCATTGTTTTGTTCGTGTTTGATCATTTTATTAGTTATATCATTAGATTTGGTCCATTTTGTACATCATTATCTTCAGTTTTGTCTATTTTTTGCAATCAGGGGCCATCTATTGATTTAGTGCTTATTTTGTTCATTTTGATTTATTATGACGTGTGACTTCCACCAGTGGTCAAAGCCACAGGAGCCACCGGGGGGAATCGAACGGGTGTGTCAGCCGACTGTTTTTAATGTCAAGTAGAAGCAGAATGTTAGTCATTTCCTGTCCAACACACAGCTGAAAACGGGCAAACTGACGTCCCCGTCCTGTAGACATGTCAATCATTCATGTCTGTAGGAGTCCAGTGTGGACAGTCCAACGTGTGGACAGCGGGCTGTTGGACAGACCAGAACACACGCCACAGAGCCTTATCCGCCGCGCTGTGAATTGTGGGAGTACACAGTAATTTCAAGATGGCGGCGAGCAGGAGGCTGGCCAAGGTAAACCTCCGGGTCCCGTTATTTTCATCCGACTTGTAACATTTAAAGACGCGTTGTTAGTTGCAGGGCGCCTTCAAGGCGAAGTATAACTTTGTGCTTGACACCTTTTGTGCGAAAACGTCACTTTACAAGGCGTTTTCTGATGAAAACTGAATGAAAACGAGAGGTCAATAGTGACCACCTAGCTGGCCAAATATTTGGCAGCAAAGAACCGGCAAATTAGGCCACAGAGTCGGGAGGGAGCGTCCTGGAGCCCGGGCAGCTGCTAACGCGTCTTCAATTAGACGACATTAATTTTAAGGGAGCGTTATGTCAACAGATAAAATAAGTGAAATGCGGCTATCCCAAGGCTGAGATCGAATTTCCACAACATCAGATGTTTAGCTAATCAGCTAACAGTTAGCCATAACGGCACGTCTGAAGTGCGTTTCGGCTGCAGCTAGCGTCAGCCTCACTGTTGGCCTGGTTTTATGAAGGTGGCGACCAACTGGGTGTAAAAACACCGCGAACAGTGTGTGTTTAAATGGCTGCTTCCGACAGTAGATGACAGTAACCTGTGCACGTTGTCAAAAATGGTGCCCGTATCCGTGTGTTTGCCATAAACGTCCTAGTCATTTCAACCAGGTAACGTTCATCGTGACAGTAAACGCACTATTGGGGCTGTAGTTTGATTTGATACTTGATTCCACACAGCGAGATTAGATTAGATTAGATCTAAGGAACTAGCTCCTATTGTAGAGAAGTACATCGAAAGTAAGGACAGGAAAAAACTGAAATGATTGTATTAGCTCGTCGATGTCACACATCGGTTGGCTCGTGGTGAAACACACTCGATAGATTTTAAAAGCAATATTTTAAAACACTACATTGAAATATAAACACTTTGCTGATTAATAACATAATCAAATAATATTTTGCCTGGTTAAAGAGTAACAGGACATAGATAGACTTTATTGATCCCATGAGGGAAATTCTTTTGTCACAGCAGCAGACATATTGCACAGAGAACATGAAGTATGTATAGACACAACTATAGAAATAGTTGTACCAATAACACAACATGATATAAAATAGTCATTCTAAAAATATACAGAATTTACAGGAGACAAGTAAAAGATAAGTTGTAGGCAAACCACACTAGAACAAACATCTTAAGGTGCATGAAAGACATAAACATGCAGCATGATATGGTCCAGAATAAACAGACAGTATGTGCAGGTGGGGTCCAGTGGTGTGTCAATGTTCATACAGCGCACAACTGTTGTACAGTGCAATCGAGAATGGAATGCATGAGGACCTGTATTGTTCCTTATGACATCTACAGAAGATAAGTGATTGCTTAAAACGAAAAATGAAACTATTTTCAGCAAAGAGGAATCCACTTTTTTTTTGCATAACAGATTGTAATAACAAGAACAACTGCTCCAAATATGTGAAGATGCATCTTTATTGGAGATACATTATTGTCGTGACACACCTGTGGTCCTCAGTCATTCACAAATGGAAAAGAAATTAAGGTAAATGCAGAACTCAAAGTGTCTAAAGCCCTTTAAAAACAGTGTTATGTATTTATCAAATCAGTTGAAAACCAAATATAATAATGCTCTGACAGACACAACAATAAGGCAGTGAGAACTGCATCTGTTATACAGTAATAATATAACGTACAGTGTCTTAATGAAAACCCAGGGGCACATGCAATGATGTCACTGTTTAAACACTTAATGTTTAATGTTGCTCACCTATAGTGAAGTGTTGATATGTGTGTTAGTTGGACAATGTAATGTTAAACATGCATTTAAATGTTAAAAGTAACAATGGCTTGCTCAGTGTTGACATACACTGAGGTCAAAATTATTAGCCCCCATATGTGATTGTTTTCCAGATGTCCCCTATTATTCTGACTCCAGTTGTGGACCTGTGAATTACTGTAACCTTGCACATCTTCCTGCTTTGTGTCCATCAGCAAGCCTTCTTCTCATCTAAACTCACTTTACTTTTCACTACTAGTAATAATCAAAGTCAAAGTTGTGTTTAGAAAATTGAATTGTAGTGTATTTTTCAAAAAAGCGGTAAGTGGTATATGATCAGAACTGACATCTAAAGGGTTAATTTTGAATTGTGATTAATGAAATCATAATTTTAATTAAACAAGAACTCTTTCATCAAAAAATTGGGAAAATATTGAGCTTTCACAATTTTATTACAGTTTAATGTTCCAAGTACAAATCGTGTAGTTAACAGTATGAGTGTAACTTTTTTTAACAGGGCATAAGGATTAATCTCAATAAGGCGTCTACCTGAGAAAATAAAGGATTAAAATAGCAACACTAATAACAACAATAATGTGAACTTTGTCAACAGCCAATAGAGAGACACTCTTGGACCAAACAGGGAGAGAACTTGAGAAATTCAATACCTCAAGGCATATGTTGGATTTGTTGGATTTCACTATGCAGTGACAAAACATAACGATAGAATCCAGTCTGATGTGACTTGTGTCAGAGAAGTGATGTTGATGCTAATGATGAGCAGACAGGTTTACAGATTTCTCTGTTTTCTCACTTTTTGTTTTACCTCTAATTTAATTCATTACAGTAGTTGCAGCTAACCCTATAGGCAAATATATTTTGTGATTTAAATACCTTGTTAAATCTCTAGTATCATTTTACTCTTTGGAGTCAAGAGCCCAAACCACAAATGAATATGTCATGGCCTAAGAAATATACTCACTAAATCTCAAACTTATTCACAGGGAACTCATAGTGAGTCTATTTCAGTTTTATAATTAGTGACACAGCAAAATTCCCAGTCTTTGTAAAACATTCCATCTATGACCAGAAATTCTGACACATTTGGCCTCATGGAGCAACATTCTCTTAAATTTAACTAATATTTTCTTTTATTTTACATTAAGAGAAAAAATAAGAGGAATCAACTCAGGATGCCCCACATATTCTTACTGTCCAAATCTGTTTTTACCCTGGTGTACTGAATGGTGAATTTCACCTGATCTTAAATGGGACACATGTGGATGGATGACTGTTTGTAATTAGTGGGATTGCTGTCAAGCAATCCAGTCACATCATTCAAACGCCATATTGTCAAGCTCATCCAGGACATTCTGGCTGTTACGTTTTGTAAATCTATCTTTCACAGTTATTAAATAATTTAGGTTTTTTCACAATTTTTTTTCCCATAACAAATGAATGGAGAAGTCAAATGGAATATTTGTGACTACAGTGCTGCACTGCCTTTGATCCTTTGATTTTCATTCAGTCCTTGGATATCCTCATGAACTTTTTCATCAAGTTCAGCTATTTTGAATTGGTAATCCCACGCAATCTCTTCAGAGATTGCACGTTTTCTAGTTGGCATATGTGACATCCACTAAACACCATAAAAGGGCAGGTGTGTGGTGCTGTGTGCAAACAGCCCACTTTGTGTCAGCAGTTTCAGCGTATGGACTACATGTTCATCAGGGTCGACAGTCATTTGTAACCTGAATTACTGACAGAACTAGGAAATGAACTGAGGTGTACAGTAAGAGTAAACTGACCAACAGTCCAACCAGATCATACACAAGACAAAGAAATGACAGAGGACATAAATAGGAGTTCATTATATACTGAGGAGACAACGGTTCAGTCTGACAGCTACACACGGATCGAGTCTCCAGCAGTGATTCACAGATGAGAATGACAGCTGTTCAATCAAACACCGACAAAATCTAAACCTCTGAGCTCCTCATCTCGGTAAAAGTCCAGTGGATTCTTCTGTCTCTGAAAGTGATGCTGACTTTAATCCACTTGTGTTCTGACAGCGTATCACTTGGTCCCATAAACTCTTCCACACTCTGTCTGGTTTATAGACTATTTGTTGTAACATCTGTACATATGAGGTCACTGTCCTATTGATCCAAGGTGTGTTTTTACTGCAGAAACAGAGTAAATGCTGCAATTTTTGAAGTTTCCTTTTCAAACCAGTCTGTGCTGGTATGTGGAGAAACACCAGACTCTAATGTTCAACAAGCTTTTTATGTTAGTATTAACTGGGTTGAGTGGACGAATAAGATATTTTTCATTTTTCACCCACAAATGTAATAATTGATCCTAGAAATTTTTCTAAAACATAACATAATCTGAATTAGATTGTATTATGTGTTTCTGTGTTCCTGAAATTTGAAATGTGTTTCTGTGCATTGAAAAAATGCTTCCTGGGTTGTGATGTTTTCCTCTTTTCTTGGTTAGAGTGCACTCGACAATTTGTAAAATTTATTCTTACCTAGAGTAAGAGCAAAAATAAGAAAACACTGGTGAATTCCACAAATCAATGTGCACTAACAAAATAAGAGAATATGCAGGACACTAACACAAATAAGGGAAAATTTGTGTATGGTTTCTTGCCTGAGGCCCAGTGTCTTTAAATATGAGAGCTGGTCACACTTTAGTCTTTTCAGGGTCTTCGGGTGTGTGACAGGCATAAAGTGTATGCCAATGAAAGACCTTAGTTCTTTGTGATTGCAGATTTATAAAATAATGACGGAAATCCACTTTAACCAATTAAAATCTAGTTTAACAACAATAAAATACTGCAGTGGTGCCCCAGCTAACGAATTTAATCCATTCCAGCATCACGTTCATTGTGCGAATCATTCATTAGCTGGAGCAAGTTTTTCCATAGGAATACGTGTGAAACCAATTAATCCATTCTGGACCCACGAAAACTCCAATATAAAGTATGTATTACACACCCGTACGTGCACATTTATTGATTTATAAAGGCACTTACCGGAGGATGAGACAGAGACAGCCATTTTTCTTAGGTCCCATGATGAAAAACATGAAATGAAGCAGTATTTTAGGTGGAAAAGTGAAAAAATTAGGCAAAATAATAGGTGAAAAGATTTGTAACCCGAATTACGAAAGTCGTAACTCGAAATTTTATGGGTTACGAAATTCTTAACCTGAAATCTTTTCGTTAGCTGGGACACAGTTTTGGCCGAATTTTTTTCATTACCCAGATTTTCTTTGGTAGAAGCGGTCGTTACCCGGGGCACCACTGTATTCTGATCTCAAACAATGAACTGTGCCACCTAAGAAGCAGGGACAAAGAATAATCAGAAGGCACAGAACCAAAGCAGAACTTAACATTCTTAATGTTGTTGTTGTTGTTATTGTTATTATTATTATTATTATTATTAGGAGTAAAAGAATATTTGTTGGGAGTTAATAACAGATACAAAATAACCCAATAAATGTGATCCAGTTGACCAGTGTGTACCAACTGTACTAAAAGTATTAACATTTGCCTCTGCATACCCTGTGCGCTTTAAGTTGACTTGTTTCTTGTTTTTCTCAGGAACTTGATGAGATTCGCAAGTCTGGAATGAAAAACTTCAGAAACATTCAAGTTGATGAATCAAACCTATTGTCATGGCAGGGGCTCATTGTTCCTGTAAGTGTCCTACGTTTTACTGCTCTCACACAGTCTCCTCAAAGTGTTAGTCACCTGCTTACCTTCAGTCTCCTTTTCTTACCTCCAGGACAACCCTCCTTATGACAAAGGTGCGTTCAGGATTGAAATCATTTTTCCCACCGAGTACCCTTTCAAACCTCCCAAGATCACATTCAAGACAAAGATCTATCATCCCAACATTGATGAGAAGGGTCAGGTGTGCTTGCCTGTCATCAGTGCAGAGAACTGGAAACCTGCCACCAGAACTGACCAAGGTGGGTGTGATCATGTGACACATGGAAACCTTGTCTAAGGAACCAATAATAGGACAATGTTGTATACTGTCTGCACCTGCATTTGTGTATTACAGGAATACCAGTAGTACTAGACTGTTAATGAAGTTGCTTTTTAGATTAAATTAAACTTTATTGTCATTACCCATGTACAAGTACAGGGTAACGAAATGCCTTCATAAAATCTGTAGTTGAGAAAAGCAGCCAGAAGGTTAGGCATGGTCTATACTGGCCTGATTTCATATTCAGATACAAACTGTGAGGGTTGTGGGGGAGGTCACAGAGAAGATAATGTCATACAGTAGAAAAAAACAAAGTGATGGCCTCAGGGTGATTTTGGATTCATCTGTGCAGACAGTACATTTCAAGTTTGACTCTGGTTGCAAATGTTGTTGCAAAAGGAACATGACATCTCCTGTCCCTGTGATATTTTCCTCTTGGGACGTGGCATGGCAGTTTTTCCATATTCCATCTTATATAGTTGTTTGTCTTCAGGTTTTTATTTTCTACTTTTTCAGCAACAGCAGCTTGTGTAACTTCCTTCCATTTCATCTGAAAGTCCAGAATGTCCGTCAGGATATGGTTCATAACTTCAGCTTAAGACTGATTTTACACTTACCAGCCACTCTATTAGGTCTGTGTCTCTAGTATGGAGTTTGACCCCTAGTTGGGGACAGGCATATTCATAAACAGAGGATAGTTTATGATTGTTTTAATATATGAACAGAAAAAAATGTAAACATTGATTAATAATCACTTTGTTCTGGGAAATATCACACCTTCATTTGGTTTGGTTCACTTTCACACTGCACTTTGCAGTCTGGACAACGTCATGCAGTTACAAGTGCTTGTTTGGGGTGGGATTGCCCAAAACAATAACTGACTAAGAAGAAAAAAAACATGAGGAAGACAACAACTTGCCTCATCGATTGGCCAGGATCGAGCACAGAAATCCGTCCTGTTCAGCAGCTTGTGCACAAATAAACAATGAAGCTACAGTAAATGTATGCATGTGTTGCATATGTTTTCCACTAGAAGTTCCCCAGTATGAGCAGCAGGTGATGCAGTGAGTGATCCAGCAAGTTGTTTGGTGTAACTGCAGCAACACATAGTCCTTCTGTCATTCACCACCTTCTTCAGTACCAGTGTATTTGTCTTACAGTGGATATGAAAAGTGTACACACCGCTTTTCAAATGCCACGTTTTTGTGATGTAAAAAATTGACACCAAGATAAATAATTTCACAACTTTTTCCACATTTAATGTGACTTACAACCTGTACAACGCAATTGAAAAACAAACTGAAACCTTTAAAGGGGAAAAATAAAAAACTTAAAATAACCTGGATGCATAAATATGCACACCCTTAAACTAATACTTTGTTGTAGCACCTTTGGCTTTTATTCCAGCACTCATTTGGGTAGGAGTCTATCAGCATGGCACATCTTGATGTGGCAATATTTGCAAAACCATTCTGAGTCTGACAGATTGCAAGGGCATCTCCTGTGCACAGCCCTCTTCAGATCACCACACAGATGTTTGATCGGATTCAGGTCTGGACTCTGGCTGG
>JAQQAE010013258.1:0-12824 GCA_029823295.1 Pseudamia nigra | reverse complement strand
AACCCGGAGAGAACCCACACAGACACGGGGAGAACATGCAAACTCCACACAGAAAGACCCCACCACCCGGTGTTGGGGACCTTCTAACTGTGAGGCACAAGTGCTACCCACTGCACCAACGTGTCGCCCTTCTTCGGTCGTAGCAATTAGAGTTACTGGGTGGAAGCCAGTAATTGTACAATTTCCTAGGTGGAAGCCTCTCAAGAATTTATTATGAAATTGATTCATTGAGCTAAAAAGATGAAGCATTTTCAAAAAGATTGCAGTCCCGAATTACTTTGCAATAACTTTAATCTCCATGTTGATCATTATGAGAATTTTTATTGAAGGTTAAATAGTGCTGCAGATGTTGGCCAGCTGGTCAATTCATTTCAAAGTATGAAAACAGTGCTTCTTGGAAGACTAGCCATAGTTAGCTAAACTACACCCAGAATACACCTCAAAAGAATAAAGAGTTGCTTTGAAGCACAGTCCCAATAAATAAGAAAAACAAAGGTAAAGTCACTGATGCGCTCTGTCTGTGCTGGGAATTTACAAGTATAAGGCAAATTCTGTTTTGAAATAAGTGTCTGATATAGTGCTGTATTAATGCAACATAGCTAAGGGGAATTATGTATTTTCCCTGGAGATGATTTGCCTGCTTGGTGAGTGAACCCTCTAGTGAATACAAATAATGTGTGCATCATTCATAAAAGGGACCCTCGGGCTTACTTTGCTCTACATGAGACACTAATACAGCTGTGAGCATTCTCAGAGAAATGCACAGCACCTACAACTGTACAGCTTTTTTTAAGTTAAAAATTATTTTGTTTATACCTAAATAATTGTGAAAAACAAATCTATCCATCCATCCATTTTCTACCCCTTAATCCTTGCAAGGGTTGGGGGGGTGCTGGAGCCAATCCCAGCTGACTTGGGGCAAAGGCAGGGTACACCCTGGATGAGTCGCCAGTTCATCGCAGGGCTAAAAACAAATCTTTCCATCTTTTTATTTAACTTTTGAGAATGTGTCCAAACCAAACAACAGAAATCGATTTGTCGTTGTTATTCTTGTTGCTATGATTTGTTGCTTGACAATAATGATACTGTTCAGCAGAATTATCATAAACATTCATTATTGTGGACCATACTGTGTTAAAACAAAGACTCATCACCACTGGACTATCAGAATATGCAACTGGTTGGTTCGAGGATTACCTCACAATTGAAAGGCAACGTGTCCAGGAATGAAAGGTGATGCCATCTTAAAATGGGATCAACTTTCATTCTGTGACGGTACCTAAATGTGTACCTCAGGGCCCAGTCCTGGGAACTCTAATCATCGTCTATGCACATCAGCAATATGAAGGGTGCTGAGTATTATATTGCTCCCAACAAGCCAAGCCCTTTCTCTGCTCCAACTGGCTTTTAAAACTGTTCAACACTTTTATTATGATTTACAGCATGCTCTAAACAAGTCAAATAAATAATTCTAATAATTCAGAACTGATTAACTGTTCTAATATGAAACCAAAGGCAACAAATATTACATCCATCACCACTCTGCATTTACCTCAGCATTTTAATTCACTCTGTCATTGACATCTCATAAACAATATTGCATAAAAAGACTGAAATTGATGCTTGGTGTTTATCATAGAATCAAATCCTGCGCTTTTTGAGGCAAAGAGGAAGCTTTATTTGACAACCTTATGTCTATTCTGGATGTTGGTGATTTTTTTTTATATACTATACATATGAATACCCGCTCTTAAAACTTACATGGCCTAATTGCTATTTATCATAGAGCCCTGAAGTAGAGCTCATTGTGTGGTGCATGGTTGTCTTGTATGCAAAACTTTGTGCACTTGCAGACAACAAAGCTGGCATGTTTTGGCGTGTGTCTGTTTTCAACCCACTCTCATCTCATTAGTACAAACACCATGGGGCACAACTTGTACAATACATCCACCCTTTTTATTTTTCACGGGCAATTTACATGCTCTTTTTTCCATGTAGTTAATACAAATTAAAACATAAATAAAACTTAGAGTTCAGTGACGCCAACCCTGCTCTTCTAGATGAAAGATGAGAGCTTAACTGTAGTGCCACAACCACATCACTCACCTCCATCTGCTTGTGTCACTTTTGACCATCAATGATGCCATCTAACCATGTGTTTTTATACAAATATCACACGTTTATTCCTACAAAAAGGTCGAGAATTGGCTCCTATTTTAGGTCTGATTCCACCATATCTTCTAGTTTACATTTGTCAAAGGCTCAGGTTTTTTCCAGTGTTTGTTCCCAGGATTCATTCTTACTGTCTGTCCTCACAGTACAGTATGTAATGAACTGAGAAAAAGGCCCTAGGAATGCTGCTCCCCCTGCTCAGAATCAATCATAACATGACCTGAAAATAAAGTAGCTGGTCTCATTAAACATATTCAAAGTCATTTTAATTGACTTGGAAACAGAAACATCTGGCTGTAGATGTTTGCCTAATCCAAGTTGTTTCCTAAAGACCTTTGATGAATATTTATTCTTACAATGGTAAAAAGTTTGGACACAGCCTTTCCAAATATATTGTGACAATAAACATTCAGTTAAGTAAAGAGATAAGACAGTCCATGAAAGTTTGGATTTGGACATTGAAAGTTGGATCGGCTGACCTTCATTTATTAAAGTAATAATTACGATGATTGACTGTTTTTTTAACTTAACTGTTTGTTTCTTGCCATAATATTGATTAGTACAGTTGTTGTATTAGCACTAATAGGGCTATTGACTCTCTGCACTGGACAACTGGTCTATAGTAGGGGTTTTCAACCAGTGGTCCACAGCTCCTTGGTGGTCCCTTGCCTTGCAATTTCAATGTCTAGTCAGCAACATCATGGATAGGATGGTAGTGAGGAAAAAAATGGTGACAGAGGTGGAAGTCAGACAAGATTCTGCTGCATGCTGTTATGACAAAACTTCAGCTTCACAGGAAACGAGGAAAAGTAAGAAGAAAAGACCAAGAACAAAATACACAGAGGACATCATTAAATGTGAATTTAGATTCAGTAGTGACAAAGGAGGTGATGAGGTACCACTGTGTTTTGTATGCTCTACACTTCTTTCAAATAAAGCCATGAAGCCGTTAAATGTCTGTCCAATTCAACAGGTCAGAAAAAAACCTAACCTCACCACCTGTCCTCATACAGAACAGCAATGGTCCCCAAGTTGCTTTTTAGATAGAATGGTGGTCAGTGGATCAAAATCAGCTGAAAACCCCTGATCCATAGCTCATTAAGAAGGCAAGAAGTGGCACAAATGGCACTGATGAGAGAATGCAAAGCTGTCATCAAAGCTAAAGGTGGCGCTTTTGACAATCAAAATATAAAACATATTGTGGGTGGTTAAAATTGTTTTGTTTACTACATAATTTGATATGCGTTCTTTCACACTTTGTCTCCAGTGTTGATGTACAGTGTTGAAAATGATAACAATAAAGGAAAAAAACACAGAAAGAGAAGGTGTGTCTAAAGTTTTCAGTGGTAGTGTATGTTTGCATTGTATTGGATGGCTGTCTAATTGTAAATGTTGCACTGTTGCAGCTGCCTTGGCTAGAAAACACTTGAAAAAAGGATTTTTAGTCTCAATGAATGTTTTTCTTGTTTAAATGAAGATCAAGTCAAAAACAGTATTATCGGTAATGTTAAGTTACACAGAGTGCACATACACAAAGACAGAAACACACACTGACATTCACATACACACTACCCGGATTTATTTTATGTAAGTTTGGTGATTTCTGACTAAAAGGACTTCATTTGGACTCTGAGACAAGAGCTGCATATCCCTTAATCATCCTTTTCTGTGAAGTGTCTCCACTTCTCTCTGAACCTGGGCCCTGCATTTCCACTGCAGTAACACAGACGAGATGAGAAGGAGAATTACTACCGTGGCAACGGCTGATAATTAGCGAGCTTTTGCTCAAAGCCTCTCTCCTTGCAAAAACAAGATGGGCCAAGTGGAGGTAGTGATGACTTAACCCGGATTAATTCTTCAGGCTCATGCACTGCCTATGCATTCCAGTGACAGTCCTATTTTTAACTAATTTTAGTTGGCATTTCCATGAATGATGGATACACTGAATAGGCAATTATCTTGTCTTGTCTTGTATTGTAATGATGGACCTTAAGTGTCACTTAAACATGGGGAGCATGTCTTTTAAATTGTAAATTGCCCAGTAACAATGAAACAAATAAAATGCAGCTTCAGAAAGGTTGTTATTACCTGTGGCAGCCTCAAACACAATAGATAGTTCAGAATTATATGTGGTGAGGAGTGTCTTAGCACATTTGTTCAATAAATACAGCTAGATACTGTAGTAAAAGCTACAAAATGTATCAGTAGACCCTGTCGCCCTAGGCTTGCTCTTGGAGGTTCTGTTGGGGTTGCTGTCTGTTTTGTCTTGAGGTTTTGGCCTTGAATTGGGAAAAGCTGAGAAATAAACTTGGATTTGGATTGGCAGTATACAAATACAATTGAACTGAGTTGAATTGAATTATTCATTATACATTTTCAAGGTCAAAACTCTTAGATACACAGTTGCAGGTGTGTAATACCGATCCAGATCTTAAGTTCATGCCACACAAAGTGTCTAGCTAAATTCTAAATGTACTCACACGGATTTTTAGCTGTAAAAATCATCTTTTCTAACCCGTTTACATCTTGACATTAGAGGGTCTAGAGAGTCAGCACTTCACAGACGTCCTGCTTGCATGGCCATCTTGAGTCCACCAAAAAGTTCACTTTTTTGGTGGACTCCATGCAAAGAGACCCCTCCATCTGTAGCCATGTGACAGATTCTAAACACAGTGATTGTTATTCTCAGGTGACCATACACTAGTGAAAACATAATTATCCATATTGCAATCCTTTTCTGCATAGATATACCTCTAACTTCTGGACTCAGGGGGTTGTCATTTGCTAAAGATGTGCCAACAGTGGCTCACCGAAGTTGTTTATACTTGATGTGAAGCAAAGGTCGTTCTGCACTGTCCAAATAAGATTTTACAGTTACCTGCATGTCTTCGTGAACCTGGCTTCCAGCTGTGTCTCCTGTATAGAAACTGTTTGATTCAATATTCCCTGCAACCTTTAGTTCGATCCTATTCAGTTTCAGTAGCTAATTAGAGAGTACTGACGGAGGCTTTTTGTTGGTGGCAGGTTCAGATGAAAAAAGGATTATTGGTTTGATTTTTGCAAAGGGACAGGTGAATCACAGCTCACTGCAAGGGGGAAGGTTTCATGTGGGGACATTTTGAGTCGATCAGCCAAGAAATTTTCAAATATCAAATATCAAAATTTCAAGTTAAAAACGGAGCAAAAAAAAAAGAGAGAAAACAACAAAATAAACAAGAAAATGAAAAAAGATGAACAAAATAAGCAGTGGCGTGGGACCAAAAGAAATCATAGTATCTATATTTTTACCGTATGCTAAATGAATTCAATTATCATGACATTTATAGGTATTTTACACTTTAAAGATAACGTATAAGACAGATGATTTCACCTTTTTGTGGATAACAGTGTATGACAAAATAACAAAAAGAAAGGAACTCACATAATAATCCACAAAATGAGCAAAAACAAAAGACCATGGAAATGAACAAAGAAGGAAATAAATTAACATATTGAACATAAAATCAAAAACAAAAATAAAGTACAGGTACATCCTTTTTTATATTGATAGATACAGAAAAAACCTTACTTTTTGTACACTTCATGGTGTTGATTATGTTTTCTTTATTTTTCTGGTTGTTTTGTTGATTATTTTGTAAATTTTATGCATAATTTTATCACTTCAATTAGGTTCATTTTCAGATTTTTCTGTGAATTTGTGTCCTCTTTGTGGATCATTTGGTTGTTTTTTTAATCACTCTGTTCATTTTGATCTAATGTTGTGAATGACTATGAATTCTAGTTCCTTTTCAGTTTTAATTGTCATAAAATACTGGTCAAAAGCTTGAACACAGCTTCTCCTTCAGTTTTTTTTAATTTTTTTTTATTTTCAACATTGTACATTAATGCTAAAGACATGCAAACTGTGAAATAACACATGCACTTAATTTGGGCCATTTCTTGCCCTCTTAATGTGCTTTCGTCCATCAGTGAATAGCCCTATTAGTGCTACTACAACTACTGTACAAATACATATTGTGGCAAGAGACACTCAGTTAAGTAAAGAGAAAAAGACCTTCCATTATTACTTATAAAAAAGAAAGGTAAGTAAATCTGAAAATTGCTGTGCCTGCTGCAAAGGAGACAATTTATAACGACTCAGATGAGGTTTGATGTTTGATCAAAGTTAAATAGAATCTAACTACATTTTTTGTGTTTTACATTTTTAATACTTTTTGGGCTAATGAGTGGTAGACAGGATTTATTTGAAGTTTCATTTAATGTTATGTTCTGTATGTTTTTTTTTTTTATTTTTCATTTGAAAAAAAAAACATGAATGGGTTGTAACATGTGCCAGACATATCAAATACAAAACTCTGTTACGCAAAATGTTTTTGCATAGATTTTTTTTGATTTGAAGGTATAAAACACATTACAGTTTCAAAGAATTAGAATTTTCCAGTAATTGTTGAATGGTTCTGGCTTTAAAGAGTTAAATGTGGCTTCTTTGGACAATCTGAAATACAAAACATGTTCTGGGTATTTCCACACTTTTTCCACTACATGTTCTGTCACAGTTTGTATTAGTGTTGAAAATAATACAAATAAGACAAACCACTGAAGAAGAATGTGTCTAAACTTTGTGACTGGTAGCATTGTGATTCATATTGAAAGTGTAAAATTCTGTTGTATGTGGATTCATGCAGTAAAAAAATGTACATATATCAGTTTATGTCACATTTTTCTTCCAGTTTTTGCTCTATTTGTTGCCTATTTTGTTCATTTTTGCCTTGTTTTGTTCATGATACAGTAACATTATAAAACATTTACTACACACAATATTTCATCAAAACACAGAAAATGAAGTGCTGCTCAAAATTTCCAGGAAGGAGGCCCCTGCACCCCTCCATCCATCCATCTACACATATTGACCAAAGAAAATCTACAGCCTGGGATGAGCCTAATAGCTTTAACTCTACAGTAATTGACACCAACAGTTATATTTACAGCTTTAGTTAACCTTCAGTCACAAAGTACAAGTTTTGCCGTGGAGAAAGGGATATTGCTGCCTATAATAAGTTATGAATTAGTTTGACCTTCATGGGTTTGCTGACTTTTTCCCTCCTTGTTTATCATCATGCTGCTATTGAAAACGTCTAATCTGTGTCAGGGGAACACCTACCTGAGAGGGTCAGGCATCTCCAGCAGATCTACAGGAGGAGGAGGGATGTCGGAGCTTTAGCCCGGCTAACCTTTACTGACCGGTGTAATAAGATTACCTGCTTCACACGTCATGACCACAGTGTGTGTGTGTCTGTGTTTGTGTGTGGGTGGTGGGGGGAGAGAGAGAGAGAGAGCGCGAGGGAGACGAGTTTATCTGGCTTTAGATCCACGGTCCCGCCTCTGATGAAGCGTTACCGTCTGCTGCTGCTGCGTCGTCGGGCTCAGACACTGGGGAAGTGCTCTGCTCATGTGCGCTTCTGAGGAGGCTGGTGCTGCGTTGCCAGCCCGTATTTGTGGCTTGTTAGCCCGCTTGCAAAAGGATTTACGTTGACAGCTTCTGGAGCAAAAACATGGTAAACCCTTTGTTTGCTTTTTTTGGACGTGTGTGATTGCGTTGTTGTGCGTTAAGTGGACAGAGACGTCGCATTACGCACAACAAGCCAAATGAATGAGCGAGTGGTTGAGTCTTTATAACCATTTACTAGTTTGTATGGTCAGAAAAAAAGTGTTCACCTCAACTCTGTCCTGATCTGTGTCGAGTTCGAAGTTTTCAAATACAGAGTGAGCGCACCGGCATTCACTATGGATTATTTCAGGATAACCCATTATCCATCTGGAACGTTCACTTAGGTTTGAAGAGACCGTGCGGAGGCTGAGGCTCGCTGTATATGTAGCCTTTTATTTTTTCAAGAGAGCATCGGAAATGTGACGTCTTTGAAACCTCACTGAGCGCTCACTTCTTGGATCTGAACATTGACAGCTGCATTTTCTCAGAGGGCTTTGCATGTTTGTCTAATATGCATATCAATAGGTGGATTTACGCAATTGGCGTGCAATAACTTCCCATGAAAGCATGAGCAATGTTGCGCTGCGGGAGCTTTTTCAAAACTTCTCATTCACTTGGTATATTCATGCAGTTATTATAAAACCATGAGATGATGTTCATTTCCTCTTTAAATATGCTCTTTTTGTTGCGAATTTGTTGGCTTCTTGACCAAGGAGGAGTGCAGTAGACCATAGGTTTTCAAAAAGCTCACCTGTTGAACAAGTTCCATTTTGATGGCGTTTCATGGCCTGTCAAGAATGTTTTTGTTCATTTTGCATATTGTGCCTTTGGGGTCACAGGGGTCAATGAGAGCATAAGTATTCAGCAGCATCTGATGTTGAGGGTGGAGACATGGGTGTGGAGTTGAAGGGGAATGGGGGGATTCACATGTGTTTGTTTTCCCCAGTTGAATTTCTGGTTGACCATTTGAACATGTCAGTGTGGTAGTAAGCCTGAGACACCAAAATTCTATCTTTTGCATCTCTAAAAAAATCTGCTTTGTATAAATACATTTTTAAAGCTGATTCTGTTTTTGTTCATTTTGTGCCTACATATATTGTTCAATTTAATTTGTTCATTTTTCGTTATTTTATGTTATACTTATGACATACTTTGTTCCTTTATTGGAAATTTTGTGTGTTATCTTATTCAATTTGTTTTACTTTATTTTCTTTATTATGTCAGTAATTTTTTTGGCCACATTCATTGTTGTACTTGAATGTCTTTATTTCCATTTATTATTTCTTCATTGTTTTGTCAGATCTTTTTTTCTAATTTTACTGTTTATTTTTGGGGACAATTTTGTCACTTTTTCATTCAACTCCATTCCTTTTATTATGATTGTTGTGTGATTTTTGTTCACTTTGTTTAACTGTTTTGTTCCTTGTTAATTTTGCTGAGTTTTAATGTGAATGACTGCAGATGATGTTCGGTTTTAAATCAAAATGAACAACATTCAGTCTTCATTCTTATATTTTCTATTTAAAGATCAGCATATTTGGAAAAAATGTAATCAATGTTTGGTCAGTTTACGCTGAACTTTGTTGCAATTTTTCACCACTTTTCCTGCCTGTTTTGCTCATATTTGCTCATTTTTTGATTATTTGATCATTTTTAGCTACTTCTTTAAACTCATACAGAAGAGGCACAAATAGGAAATGAAGTGTTGTTATAATTTGATGGTTATGTTCTTGAATATTTGTTCATTTGTGTTCACTTTGTGCATATGCTGACATTCACAACATTAATCAACATGAATGGTTGCAAACCTAAACATCAAAAACCCCTGTTAGAACAAGTTCTGTTTTTTTCTCTTCTTGGCCTCATAGTCAAAGTGGTATTTTAATAAAAAGTCAGTCTGGTCCGACTGAAGAAATGTAGATTCCATGGAGATGACCTGCTCTGGGTAAATTGAAATGGCATGATGTTTATTTCTCTGCAATTTTATCCTCCTAAATCCCCCTAAATCCTCCACAGTGTAACTCTACGTATTTTGGCTCCAGCTATAAACAATATGTTGAGATCATTTAAAACTAGATGCTGATCAGCTTACCCCCTATTCCTAATTACATCTTAATTAGCAGATCTGAACGCCAGACATCACAAGCTGCATTTAAATAAAGGAGCATAAATATACAACAGTACAAGAAAACAGTAAATCATATGCATTCATATCTTATAAGAGGGGCTGGGCATGTGATCAGCTGGCTTCAGGCCCATCAAAGTTTACGGCCAGCAGAAATGCAAAGGAGTGGGTCCTATTTCGAAATATGGCCCACAAATGTACAAGAGGAGATAGGAAACATGCTCTTGTAAGGTGTTACCACAGTGGTTTCACTTTTTTAGAGCCTTGGCTTCTGGGTTATGGGACCTAACTTCAGGGGAAAATAAGACATAACTTTTAGATCCCATTTTAATTATGCCATCTTCTACACATATGTTTTACAATTTAAATGACGATTTTACAAGTTGAGAAATTCAGGTTGTTGCAAAAATACTAAACTGGCCAGTGGACTTAATGCTAAAAAACATAAGGTGGTGGTTACAGTAGATGGTGAATGCAGTGGTTAAAAGCAGCCCGCCAAGGAGTGATGCTCTTTCGTTAAGTGGGAATCAAGTCCAGCATGTATCACTTTCTATTTCTTGTTTGGAGCTTTTTCTGTGTCAGGTTTTATTCATATTCCGTTTCATATTTTGTTTTTGATTTATGCCTTGCCCTGACCTTTTTACACTAACTCAAACCAAGTTGTTTTTAATACTTAAAATCCTATTAACTACACAGGAAAAAGGCATCTATACTGCAAAAGCCCTATTTGTTGTGTGGTGTGGAAACTGATACTTGTATGTAGGTAGGGGAGTGGGCTATACTACATGTCATGACACCAGAATGGCCTCCACCTCAGCAATTTAACTTCATTCTTTGAGAATAAAGTAGTGGTAAAAATCATTCCAGCTGTGTTCATGTTGAGCTGCAGAGTCTCATCAGCGGCTCTGAACAGATTGTGGAGAGATGAAGTTATGATGTCGTCACATATTCAACTTCCTGTTTATAGAGCATTGTATCGCAACAGTTTTATGACAAACTGCTAATTTGGTGACTTGTAAAATTGTCAGCTATGTTACATTACTATGACAAATTTACATTTCATTTTATGCAGATGTTTCTGCTCCTTTTTGTTATATGGGTGATGTTTTCAATATCCTCCCATGGAGGAATAGAATGGCAATTTATCCATCCATACATCCATTTTCTACCCCTCGTGAGGGTCGGGCAATTTATCCTTGATTCCAAAATAATCATGAATACATCCCATACAGAACAAGCTGTGATACCTTGAATTAGAGACATCATGCAGCCTTACTTGCCTGATTTTTACTGCTGTAAAGTTTACTTCAGGTACTCTGCATCAAATATATACATTTTTTGCCGAGAAATTTAAGTTCTACACCTTTGTTGCATTTTTTCCGTATGTTAGCGTAATATAGTAATGTCTATGTTTTCACACTGAGATGAAAATGGAAATGGCTTGTTGTACAGTATGTACAAGTGCTGGTCATATAACATGCTGTCAGTTTCATTCTTTCTCCATGAACCTTACAAATAAATGAAGGTTTACCACAAACTCAAAGCAATGCTACATCAGGAGTGAACTATTAAGTACCTGCAAGTGCATGTCCAGCTGTTCTTCAAATGGCTCCTATGCCATATGTCTGTGTCACTGTTTGTTTTGCCTTGACATTTAGCTTGTGACTGTAAGTTTTCTTATAAGATGCAACCATAGACTGTACATATTACTGGACAAAGTGACCGTGACGTCACCCATTAGTTTCTGAATGGCCATTTTGAGGCCAATCGGGTTGTTACTTCGCTTGGTATTTTCAGATGGAAGTCCAATGTATCTCTGTGGGAAAAAGGCTTCTTTGAGTGGTTTCCCGGCGGCCAAGCAGCGGGCGTACAAATTAAAGTTAGTTGTGCATCAGCGTCACTGAACAGCCCCAGTCATTGCCCGCTAGATGGAAGTTATGACATTAAGAGTAATTATTTAATTGTTATAGTGATTGTCAAAAAAAATCTGGTACTATTTGTATATGACTTCAATTGTTGTGTAATTGGTGAGTCAATGAAATATTACTGTGTTTTAAAATGTTGAAACAAGCACTTTGCAGACAGAGGGTATTTAGCATTCCGTTTTTATTAAATGTTGTATAGTAAGCAGTAAAAATGCCAGCTTGAGGTATTTGCTCATACTCCAGTGTAGACAGTTTTTTAGGAGTCATATCTTGTGACAGTCAGCGGTAGTGCATATTAAGACTTCTTGTGCACTGGCTTCTTTCAACTGTGTTGGTTGCTGCTTGATTGATACCAGGTCTTTACAGTGCGCATGAGCCTCCGGACCGGTGAAAGATACACTCTACCATTTTTACTGACATGACGGAAGGCAGCGACCTCAAGATTTCTTCTCTTTAAGTATTAATTTGGTGAACTAAAGAGGCTGTAAAATACTCAGGTAGCTGAAGTGAACTAGAGAGGATATATTAGGCAGTGGTGAATTATCTGTGGAAATAATGGAGTATCTTGCTCATACCAAAGGATGGAGAGGGAGGCCTACAGGGTGCACACAGGTGGATGTGCAAATGAGATTAATCATTCCACTGGTTGGCCAACATCAGTTTAATTTACTTTTCCTGTACATGAAGCAGCTTGTTAGAGAGCTGGATGGCTTTTTGTGTTATTCCTGACACTACAGTAAATATAACTGAAGGCACCGTATGTTCTTACTGCTTTAGCTGAGTGGTTTGCATTTATTTATTTAGTCATCTTTACATGCACTCACGACAGGCATATGTGTGAGTGAGTGATAAAACAGCAATTAACAAGGATTGCAACACTCATCACTGACTAATGATCTCATCTTTTCTTACATAAAATGCATTATATCACTGTAAGAAATGAGTCTGCAGTAAAGTTCAGTGCTTTCACAAATTCTTCTTTTTTTGCTGCAGCATGGGATTGAAGGATCATGATAAAAGATCAAGATAATTTTTATTATCCCTGAGGGGAAATTTGCTTTACAGCCAGAAGTGCACAAACCCACACACACACACACACCCCCACATACCCCCC
>JAQQAE010013257.1:0-12824 GCA_029823295.1 Pseudamia nigra | reverse complement strand
GGGTGTGTTTACATACTTTATATGGGAGTTTGTCGTGGGTCCAGAACGGATTAATTGGTTTTACATGTATTTTTACGAAATTTGCATACAGAACGTGACACCGGAACGGATTAAATTTGTTGTGCGAGGTACCACTGTAGTTGAACTTGCTGGAAAAGAGTTAAATTAAAGCATCAAAGTGCTGTTGTTGTCATGGTAACCACACATTCAGGTAGAGTTCTCCATTCATTTCTTATGGGAATAAAATTTGGCAAAAAAGTGCAATATTTTTTAAATTATAAAGGTTAGAATTATGAAAAGCAATAGCAGATTTGTCCTGAATAAGCTGAAACATATGAAGTTTGAATGGGTTCAATCGGACAAAAAAAAAGAATCAAAACATATAGTAGTTACACGACAGAAAACGTACGGGAGTGGAAGACGAATATTAAAGACCCAGACAACATTAGTGGGATGGCTGCATGACTCAGCCATTACACTAACGAGTTTCATTAAACATCCAGTGTTTGCTTCAAAAAGGGAGAGAAAAAGAAATAGAATGGCCTTGAATTTCTGTTACAAAGCCTCAAACTTAAACTGTTGCAAGACCTTGCATTATTCTAAACCGTGCTGCCAGAGAGGCTGACATGGCCTTAAACTGAGCTCACTCCGAACAAAAACAAGGAACTCACTTGTGTTCTATTTCTGTCTTTAGATCAGCGTTAGGCCATCGTCAACAAAATGAGCCACTTCCGAGCCACAGCTGTGGTTCCGGTGGTTCCGGTGGTTCCGGTGGTACAGCGGGTTGTTCGTGAACTCGAAGGTCGGCGTTGTGATCCCCGGCTTCTCGTGTCTGCAGGCTCAAACGTCCTTGAGCAAGACACTGAAGACCGAGTGGCTCCCAGTGAGTGTCGCTGGTGTGCGGATGCGTGAGTGTGCGTGAATGGTGTGAAGCGCTGTGAGTGCTGTGGGGCAGGAAGACGCTGTGCACGTGCAAGACCATTTACTTCCTGGTAAAAGAGCAACTTGTAGGTTCATGACCACAGATCTTAAACGTGTAGGAAAATGGTCTAGTAACTGAGGTTTAAAAGACGGAAGAGTTTTGCAGTTCATAGTCAAAATGTGAAAAAGGAGCATGACATCATTAAAGGTCATAGATCAATACTAATTTGTTGACAACAGGTATGTTAAATATGGCAGATCTGCATTTTCATTTTAAGTTTCTACATCAAAGGGACCTGAATCAGATGAAGATAAAGAGAAATAACCATGATGATGAAGGAAAATAAATAATACCATGAGAGCAGAGCTGAGAATCTGAGGAGTTTTAACTCGCGCTGTTTCCAGTGTTGACATGATTCTATCACATCCTGTTTGAGCTACGTGAGGCCACTGTCTGTCACAGGTAAAATAATAAAACTAACAAAACTACTTGACCCGACAGACAGAAATGTGACTTCCACCGTCATACGAGGACAGTCCGGTCCCGCTGTATTCCCATCCAGAACCAGTATTAATGCGCTTCTGTTCAGTTTGGTTCCTGACTTTGGTGCAAAATGTTAGAAAAGTGGGTGAAGCTTGTTTTCAGCCCCTTCGCTGTCGCCTACAGCACCACGACAGTTACAGTCAGAGACACTGCTCCTTCTACAGACATCTTACAGACGTTTTGAAAAAAAGAACATTTTGTTTCTTTGTGTTCAACCATCTATTTGACCTTCTTCATGTGCATCTGTCTCTCAGGTTCCTGTATGTCAAAAACAGTACTTTCTGGGAGAATAGGGGCAGAACCTGGTCACGCAAAACTTTCATTTATTTATTTATTTAACCTTTAACCAGGTAAGTCAGTGCAGAACCGTTTCTCACTGGCCTGTCTCAACCAGCTGTAAAACAGCTGCAGTACATCCAGAACGCTGCTGTTCCAGTCCTGACCAGAACCAGGAAACACGACCACATTAGTCCAGTGCTCGGCTTCCTGTCGCTCAGAGAGCAGAGTTTAAAACAGCTCTGCTTGTGTACAACCAAAGCACGTCTCTGACATGTCGGAGCCATATGAACCACCTGGGACCCTCAGAACCTCAGGGACTGGTCTCCTGCTGGTTCCCAGAGTCGGGACTAAACACGGTGAGGCTGCGTTTCAGTTTGATGCAGCTAAAGCCTGGAACAGACGACCAAGAGATGTGAGACTCACATGTGATGCCATTCCAGCTTCAGAGTTTTGAAGTAAACGAGACAGAACATGATCCAATCAATGGATAAAATTATTCATAAAAAAAAAATAAAAATCAGTGCACAGACAGTTAAGGTACATTACAATGCCGACACATACAGAATTCATCACAAATGCAACCGACACAACAGGTGCTACCGCAGTGGGTCTTAAACCTCATTTATTGCATAAGAATATCAACCCTTTCATGCCTGAATCATGATCAAACTTCTATATTCTATGCTGTTATAATTATATGACATTTTCAGCCTTGTGATGCTTCCAAACAAGCAGGTAGTGGTTAAACTGTGTCCATCAGGGCATGTCAGTCCAGTGAAATACATAAACTCATAATTATGCATTAGTAACTATGTGATAATGTATCAAAACAAAATTATATCAACAGTGCAATTTGTATTGTGTATTATAGGTGTGTATACAAGCTAAATAGCGCTTGCTATTGGAAATGGACTAGCTTTGTAGTGCCATAAAAAAATCTAAGTGCAATAAGAATTTTTTTGTTTTAAATCATTCGCTTGACTGTTTGGGTAATTTTTGCTCATTTTTCTTCTATTTTGTTCCTTTCTTCACAACTTCTTGACTGTTTTGCTCATTTTCATGCTTACATTTGTTCATTTTGCAGCTAATTTGGTTAATTTTCTTGATTGGTTTGTTCATTTTTCTTCTGATTTTGTTCACTTTTGTTAATTTTCCTTATTCTTTTGTACCTTTTGCTTTTTATGTTGGCCCTTTTTCCTCATTGTTTTGTTCATTTAAGGTCAAAACTCTCTGTGACTTATTGCATTTTGCTTTGTTTTTTGCCTTAATTGTTTAATTAGTATCAATTTAATGTTACCTGTGTACTGTGAGTTTGTCTACATAGGGCCTGAAAGGTTTAAAATGTGAACAAGCGATTGTCTTGAATGGCACAAAGTAGCGAAACAGGGACGCTGAATATGAAAGTTTTTAATAGTGAAAAACTGAAATGCAGTCCCAGAATTAATGAGTAAATTTTCTACAAAAGTTTTCTTTCAAACAAGACAAAGTCCATGCACGGGCTTGGTGAAGTCTGATGGAATTTGTGCAACTCAAGTCATGTGTTGAGATAAAACAACAGACTGGAAATCAGACTCCTTACTCAAACGGAGAAAATTAATACTGAATATGTTAAAAAAAAAAAAAAACTTGTCTTTAATTACCAGGGACATGGATATAATACTCATTTTGTTTTAGGCAAATTAAGTGAAACTTGGTTTATAAAAGATGACTGAATGATTAATTTCAGCTGAAATTTTTTGCTGAAAGGACACGACTTCTGGATTTTCTTTGATTTGACTGAGAACGAGTTCAAAGCCAATCTGCTGGTGCTTATTAAACTCCGAGACAGGAAACAAAGTGAATGTTCACAGTGGGAACAGAAAATCAGATGCAAAGTCCTTTAGAGTTTGGCGGCGCAGCAAAAAGAAAGACAGCACTCTGATTCTCTCCAAACTAAGTATTTTAGCGCTGTGGAAGTAGGCACAGAGGGAAGCTCGCAGAACCATTATGTAAATAATCTGGGTGTTTATCTGTGAGCAGCCAGGTCTAAACTGACAGAGGCTGAAACCCCCCAGTGTGGCGCGCTCGGCCTCCCAGCAGGGCTCGGGATTGGACCTCACATGTCCACGCTGGGCAGGCTGCTTCCTGGCCTGTCAGCGCGGCTCACACACACTCCACTCACAGCCGATGGAAAGTTAATTAACTGCCTTCTGGAGGTGGCGAGACTGTGATAGCCTGGTCACTGGTGCAGCACTATTACCCAGCCTTTTACAGTGATAAATTAGCGTTCCTGCCTGTCTGCGGGCATTGCTGGTCGCGTTAGCCCCCGAGGGGAAGGAGCGTTGGTCCACTAGTCCCCGTACATCAGTGACTCTGACACGAGCAGCTGACGACAGTTTTGGGAGATGGGGAGAAAATGAACAGACGAGAACCCAATAATTGAGATAAAACAAACAAATCCATTAGTGGAAATCAGGGCTGCTCGTTAATTTCTGTAACTTTAACAGCACAAACAAAGCTGCCTTTTTTTTCTACTGAGGAAACACAGATAATGATGATGCAGCTGCAACTCAGCAATTATTCAGCTACATACTTTCAGTTTCATTCTGATGGGAAAACAACTACTCTAGCAATTAAAAATAATAATAAGAATAAAAACCTAAAGGGTAGAGAATAAAGATACAGTCTGCAGATATCTGGATAAATAAACCTGCTGTGATGTGGAGGATGAAACGAGAACAGCTGGAGGGTTGGGTGGTGCCGATCTGGAGTCAGCAGAGTGTGCAGCACAAGTTTGACAGCTGGCTTTCCTGACTGTTAAGTTTTTGGCAAGAAATGGCCTGAATGCTTGGATCCATCACCTACTTATTATCTTTTTTGGCTCCAAGAGGAGACTCATACGACACAGTAAGTGGGCACAGACTCCAAATTTTGGCTACATGGAAAAAAAATGTAATAAAAACAGAGGCTCTCTTATTTTTGGGGCTGAACAGATGTGATGCTGAAAAACATAAGACTAAAAAGAGCTTCCAGTTCATTCAGTCGTTGAGAAATTGTCCTGTAAATGTCCTGACTTGCATTTGCGTGTGCACCTGTTTGTTTTACTTTTTCAACCAAGCAGCGACCTCTGAAGCTGAAACATGAAGCTGACACAGAACAGTCCACACCTCACGGCCAGCTGATGTTTACATGCAAATACCAAAGACACGTCCGGTCTCCGCAGCTGACACTATCGTGAGTGAGGCTGAAAATGATGCATAATTGAGTTTACTTCGAGTGGCAGTTGGCTCCCATTAGGTGTGATTGACAGATAGTTTGTTTGTTGAGTGTAGAACAGTGGGAAACGACCACAGCTGTGCAATGAGTCTGATGTGGAAATGACCTCTGTTTTGGTCCAACATGCCTTCGCTTCTCTCTCAAAATACTAAGTGAATACATTTTTGACATGGTCTCAGATAGGTTTGAACCCTCAACATATGCTCAGGGATGATCTGATTATCTGACCAAGCCTGACACAGATGGCCCCTGAGCCCCCCCACCCCCCCAGGTTTTTTATTGAGCTTTATTCAGGAGGAGGTTGAGGAGGTGGATGGTGCGTGAGCGCATCAGCATAGCAAACTCAATGGACTCACCCGGGACTTAAAGATGCAGCTGATTAGGGGTGTGTCTGAACTACAAACAGGCTTCCATTTATTTTTGCGTGTTTTGAAGGTATTATAATAAATAGTCTGGCAGCTCTTTGCCTTGCTGGACTTTGATTGACAGGTCGGCATGATAGCTCCTATCACCTGCTGAATCACACCTTCATTGTTTCTATTCATTTAATAAAACATTTTTTTCCTGACTGATTTTTAATTCCAGTGAATAAAATTATACCAACACCATAAAATTACTTTGTTACACAATGCTTAATGTCGTTTTTCATTTAAAGGATGTAATGTGTACTCATTCCAGCTGAAATATGTAAACCAGGTTTTTCAATTATCACATTTCTGAAGTTCTACTGTTGTTTTTTTGACAATTTGATTTCACCACACATTTAAGTGATTACCGCTCATGGTCATTCAAGATTTTTTTCCAACCACATTTTTTCTTCGAAGATGATGGTTCCCCACTATCCTTATATCACTTGTTGCCAGCGGAAACATAATCACCCATGCAGAAATGATCCAATGGGAGGCTCGCACCTATTTGCTTAGCTAAATCCAGGTGGCGACCTTTTTTTGGGCCAGGCGGTGTATAAAGACACATATATGGTCACCGTATCTGGGAGGGCAACAGTCAGTGATATATTTAAAAAGAGCAGCAAACACATCACAAACAGATTAAACATTACATCAAAAAATGTGTAAACCTGTGCTGTCGAGAAGGCACAAAGGGATTAATGCGCCTCCTTCATAGACCAAAAACAGCCCTCTGTGGCGCAATCGGTTAGCGCATTGGGCTGTTAACCGAAAGGTTGGTGGTTCGAGCCCACCCAGGGACAAGAGTCTTTCCCTTGTTGCGAGGGTTGTGTCAGGAAGGGCATCCGACGTAAAAACCTATGCCAGATCAAACATGCGAATCATTGGTATTTCACTGTGGCGACCCCTGAGGGGAGCAGCCCAAAGGAGAACAAAAACATGCCATACTTTCTAATGTCAGTTTTGTCAGGTCTCTCAAAAATTAGAGCCCCCACAAAGTCCAGCAGGGACGAAACCTGCACTATAGACAACGAACGCCTCTTCTGTCTTCACCATCACTGTCTGACCTAAATTGCTCATTAACGTTAATGGTTCAGCGCTGTGGCTGTGTTACAAGCTGTTCTCCTCATATTCTTATTAATGACAGTAAGACAAATAACAGCTGCATTAGTAACACGCGGTGCTAATGTGACACGGTGAACACGAGTTCCTGTAAATACAGATGTATTCTGATGAGCTGTCAGTGCTTTTGCTCTAATCAGATCACTCTAGATGCAACGTGGTGATGCTGTTCACCTCTGTCGGTGAGTGGAAACAACAGGGCAACCCACAAACCACGACTTCTTTTATACCTCGTCTATGGTTTGAACTAGGTCATGCATTTCCTCTTTTGCTGGGAAACAGATGAACATGTACGACTCTTGACTTAATTCACTGCATCAAAGCCTGTAGGAATACACTCAGACTTTGCCAACTGAAGCCAAGGAAAATCAATGTATTATGAACTTGTTTTACTGTATATCGATCTGCTTTCTTTCTGCAGTTACACCCATAGTCTGTACTGGACAAAGTGACCGTGACGTCACCCATTAGTTTTTGAAGGGCTGTTTTGTGGCCAATCGGGTTGTCACTTCCTGGTTGCCATTTTTGAGCCAAAAAAAAAAAAGGATGTGACCATATTTGGAAAATGACAATGGGACTAACTGAGCGTTCATGCCAGGGGACTCATGGGAACGCTAATATTAGCCGCTAGCTCACTGACACAGTAAAACTTTACCACACAGTGTCAAACAAAGTCATATTACGGTGTTGTTAGCGTAAACACTGACCCACAGCTGCAGTCGGGTGTACCGGATTCTCCGGGTGATGTGTCGTTCCGGTATGTTAGTCACACCAGCCAAAAAATGTAAAATGAAGAAGAAAAAAACGTGTATCAGTCGCTCTGCAGAACAGGTCGCATCTGTTCTGTCAAAGGTGCGGCGCGCCGGAGAGGAGAGCTCGCGGTTCGCCTCCTCTACCGGCTGTCAGTGTGTCAAACACCCTGTAGTCGAATTTATTCAAAATACAAGTCACTCCAATGTATTTGTCTCTCCCCTCGCCAGACTATGCAAAAAAAACACAGCTTTTAATCCGGAAAATACGGTATGTCATGTATACCTATGAACATATTGAATAAATAGAAGATACGAAGGTCTGAATCAGTCCGACTTCACTAGCAAATTGAGTTATCATAGCAACATGTCAATCAAACCCCAGCACGGCAGTGATTTGTCAGATTATTTGCAGTAATATCTTAATAATGGAGCAGAAAGTTAAAGATGGACCATCACATTACTTATTAGAGGTTCCAAATAAAACGTTTGAGACCATAATGACTCATGACAAAAATTTATTTTCAGATATAAGTCCAATGTATTGCTATGGGAAAAAGACATCTTGGAGCCACATGAACAGTTCCCAAGTGGCCAAGCAGCGGTATTACAACTGAAAGTTACTTCTGCATCGGCCTCACTGAACAGCCTGGGTCATTGAACACGGGTTACGTCGTTATAATTAACTGTTAGGCAGTGGTGCATAGAAACAGTACTCAAGTAAAAGTATTGTTGCTGTACAAGTACAGTGATTCAAGTAGAATTACTCATAAAATGTACTTGAGGAGTTAAATTCTTTCTGCCTCTGAAAGTGTGACCGTCTTATCTCATTGTTTTGACTCCCTCCTCTGGCCTTGTGGGGCTAGCGCAAACAAAATCACAACCTGTGGCTCCAGGGCCACACGTGGCTCTTTAACCACAGTGGCTCAGTGGCTCCTGTGGCTTTATCCAGTGATGGAAGTAACAAAATCAGAATCAGAATCAGAATGTTCTTTAATTGCCAAGTGTGCATGCACATACAAAGAATTTGACTTGACATGAAGGTGCACTCATGTTGACACGCACCAAAATGACACGGCAGCCGTCTGTGGCGCCTCATACAATTGGGGGAAAGTGTGTGTGTGTGTGTGTGTGTGTGTGTGTGGGGGGGGGGGGGGCAGTATACAATAGGAAAGACAGAAAAGCTGGATGCATTGTGTCATATCAGTTCTGATAGAAAGTCAGAAATCCTCTTCAGTGCATAAAGCCCAGATGTTAAATTCCATGCTAGCTACCATGTCGGCACTTGTCCATAGAAAAAGTTCAAACATAACCCCAGGTCAAGAATCCTTTAAAGTACAACTTAACCCTAGGTCAAGAATCCTCTCCCAGTGCAAATAGCCAGATGTTAAGACCGATGATAGTTACCATGGCGGCACATGTCCATAGAAAAGTTCAGCCTGCTGCCTATCAGTGTTGGTGAAAAGCGGGGGAAGGGCGAAAAGCGGCGCTCATTCCTCCAAGCAGTGTTTCCTCCAAAGGAGACTTGCACTAGGCCAGAGAAGGGAGTCAAAACAATGAGACAAGATGGTCACACTTTCAGAGGCAGAAAGAATTTAACTCCTCAATACCCAATTTTATATTTTCTTCTAGTACCAGACCTCAATAGTCTATCCTATAAAGAGACCTCAGCACTCCTGTGTTGTAACCCACTCTTCCATTTAACTCAGAAGTCGTCCATGTTGTGCTGCCAGTTCTCTTCCCAACTGCTTGATTTGGAGACAAAAGCTTTGCTGGGCTTTGAACAGCTCTCTCCGTGTATTTTTTTCAAAATACCAGGAAACACCCAAGCCAATCAGCAGAAATCCTGTTATTGTGATTCTGAATAGATGAATGTCCATCACATCCTCAGTGGACAGCGTCTCAAAAACACACAAGTCCCCGTGTGTCCACGGATCCTCACATGTCCAGCAGCCTCTGAGGATCCTTGGGTTCCCCTCAACCCATCCTCCTGTGTGTCAATTTCACTGAGGTCCAGCTTATTTTGATATAACAAATCAAAATAAGTAAAATAAGCTCGACTCCATAATGAAGACAAATGTAGAAACAGAGATACATTTTTTATTTCACTCCTGTTCACTGAGATGTAGCCACATATTCTCAGAACTACAGTTTGTTTTCTCACACAAACTAGTCAAGTGCATGTAGTGGAGTAAATGTACTTGAGTACTACCCACCTCTTCTGTTACGATCGTTAAAAGTGTCTGCAGAATTAATTTCGCATCATTCTATTGTAACTAATTGTATGGTAACAGATGAAGCCTGGTAATGGTGGAAAAACACTGAGGAACAGTGTCTGTGTTTAAATGAGACCAAATGTAAAAGCAGCTGCATATAAATCAGGTGAAATGTATCATTGTTCTTCGCCTGCTTCCCGGATTTTCCATTATGCAACTGAGTACTATCTGGGTTTTAGTCCTGCCCCGTGGACACTATTTCAGCTCTGTGCATGCTTTCCAATAAAACTTTACAAGCCAAAGCTACTTTATCAGTGAAGTTTTGTTTTGCATTATTCACACCAGTTTGAATGCGGTTTTCCTCCCACATTCCATTACACCACAAATAAAACCCCCCAAAAAGTCAATACGCCCCCTCGGCACAGACGTTAGCTGTAGTTATCACTCGGCTCATTACGACTCAGACTCTGGCTGATTACAAAGCTCCAGTTCTTTATCTTTTTTCCTCCATAATCCTCTACTTTCTCCATATGTTCATTTTCTTCAGTCATGCTGCTTAAAAAATTGGATTCCTGTGGAGTCTGACTTCAACTTTCACTCGAGTCACAGGGGACATTGTATATTTCACAGTTTGAGAAGTACTACACGTGAACCAAATCCACATTTTGACTTGCACTAAAAGTCAAAACTTTCTCCCTCTGTGTCTTTTCCATTTCAACATTTTAAAATGATACTGAGGACCTGAGAAGACCACATTGGACCGATGGAAAAAATGTGTTTTAGATTTCAGATTGTCCAAAGTAGACACATTTTGCTTTGATGACAGCTTTTGCACACTCGTGACATTTTTTGATCAAAGTGTGTCTTTTCAAGTCTGAAATTTCCCACGAGGAAAACTGAACCGGAACGCCACTTGAAGTCAGAATTCCTACTCAGAAAGACGAGGCAAATCGATGCACGCCGACCTTCCAAGCTGTAGCAGCATGACGTCACAGAATAATGGCAGATATATGCCATGAATGTTACAAAACCATTATTGAACCTATATACTAGATATATCTGTATATTTATAACACCATACATCACAATTTTATACAACTTAGAAACTGGCATGATGACATAAACTATCACTGTTCTCACTCTTCATGAATTTATTCAGTAAAGTGTAAAAACATTACGTACATACTGGTTGCTTTCAGGATAGATCGTCCATTAATGCTGCTCCACGACACATTAACAGTATATTTTAACTTAAGGGAGATTGTGATTCCAGTGGTCATCAGTAAATCTGTGTTTTTATCTCTTTTTAACACACAGGAGTTTATGTCAAGATTCATTCTCTATTAATTCCTCCTCAGATTTGTTTGGGTTGCGGGAACCAGGGTTTCTTGGATGTCGAAGATAGATGTTCAAAAATACGGTAATCATTAGCTTTTCATGGTCAGCCATGTTTTTGACTTGCATCCAACTTCATCTGCCTGCAAAGCTTTGAGGTCGGAACCCATACTGTACATTCCAAGTGGGAACGAATTTGCACTGTTTATTGTCTTCTTAATGAGCTTTAGACCATCAGTTGTCTGGTGCAGAGGAAGGGTGAGTCAAGAGCCCTATTATTGCTGCTACAAGTACTGTATAAATCCAAATTATGGCAAGAAACAGTTAAGACATAGACAGGCCACCATTACTTTAAGAAATGAAGGCCAGTCCCTCTGAAAAATCTCAACAACTTTGAATATGTCTCCAAGTGCAGTCGACAAAACCATCATCTGAAGTGCTATACGATGGTGGTTTCTGAGGCTGAAAATGCTAGTAAACTTCTCCTCTGCAGCAGAGGTAGCTCTTGGTCTTCCCATCCTGGAACAGTCCTCAAGGGAGGCAGTTTCACCATAGAATTTCATGGCTTTGGCGACATATTCAAAGTTCATGGAGCTATGTACCACCCATGAACCGTGCCTTTGTGTTGCTTGGCAGCTGCTGTCATCGTGGATTCCCTAATTAGATTAGATTAGATTAGATTAGATTAGATACTGTATTGATCCCAGAGGGAAATTCACATTCAAGTACTTCGATGAGGATGTCGGCATCTAAACTTGAGGGGAAAAATTCAAAGTTGCATAGATTTTTGAGACGGACTGACCGTTCTTAAAGTATTGGTGGATTGTCTCTTTACCGAACTGAATGTCTCTTGTCATGATATAGATTTGTACAGTAGTTGAATGAGCACTAATAGGGCTACTGACGCTGTACTCACCCTACCTCTGTACAAGACAACTGATGGTATAAAGTGGGACCATCAGAGACCACTTGTAATGCCTTCATGGACCACGAGGGGGCCGTGGACCACTGACTGAAACCCCCTTTAAGGATGTAAAAAGGGCACAAATTAACTCTTGGAGCATCTAAATCTAAAATATGTTCTGGGTTGTTTAACACTTTTTGTTAAGTACATAGTTCCATATGTGTTCTTTCCCGGTTATTTGTCTTCAGTATTAATGTACAATGTTGAAAATATTAACTATAAGGAGAAAACACTGAAGGAGAAGCTGCGTCCAGACTTTTTGTGGTAGTGTATGATGCAAAATAACTTCAGTATTTGCTGCATTAAAACTCAGAGACAAACATTTTAGAGAGTAACAACAAAGTAAGTGTGAAAAATAAAACACACATGAGGTTCTGAGTGTTAAACAGAGTTAAAGATGTGTTAACAAGTAGAACCCCCACACTTAGAGCATATTTCTGCTGATGCCTGCCTGTGCTCAGAAGAATATAACTGGGACAAACAGAGTATTCACGGAAATCTATAAATATTCCCTCCGCTCCGATGGCAGGCATTGTGGTTATTTATAAATCTCATCCAAGTGAACGTGGCGAATGCTGCGTCACAATCCCAAACAATCATGCAGATACGAGGAACCATCCTCAACTTTTCACAGCTCTGGCACCGTGTGGAAAATTGAACATGATTTTAATTACAAACAAAACAATAGCTGCTTCCAACGCTGAAAGGAAACGGCGTCTTCGTAATCAGGCGCCGTCGGTGCGACGACGGCTAAATCCCAAGTCACACTGACTTCAATAGATTCACGGAGCAGGCTGGTAATGACAAGGTGTGTTAAAATCGTAGATGACAACTGTTGGTGCAACAAAGATGGAGGAAGTGCAGAATGGGAACATCAGTTACTGACAAGTGTAATGATGTAAGGCTATGACTTGGGAGGGGATGCATACATCAGGCACAGTTACAGAGTGGTGTGAGGCTAAGTTTGTCCTGATGCAGCCTGCATGCTGATCCCCATCACAGTTGGGGGGGGGGGGGGGGGGGGGGGGGGGG
>JAQQAE010013256.1:0-12825 GCA_029823295.1 Pseudamia nigra | reverse complement strand
GGCAACAAGTGATATAAGGATAGTGGGGAACCATCATCTTCGAAGAAAAAATGTGGTTGGAAAAAAGTCTTGAATGATAATGACTGGTAATCACTTAAATGTGTGATGAAATCAAATTGTAAAAAAAAACAAGAGTAGAACTCAGGACTATGTTTAATAGTGAAAGTAAAAGCATTTCCACACACACAAGGCAAAGGCAAATCAAGGGATTGGGACTAATTAGCTGTGTAGAAATTATCCAATGGGAGGCTCGTACCTATTTGCTTGGTTAAATCCAGGTAGTGACCTTTTTTTTGGCCAGACAGTGGACATTTGGTCACAGCTCAAAGAGTAGGAGTAAAAAAATCAAACACATGGAGGTGCAGTGGTTGGCACCGGTGTTTGACAGCGAGGAGGCACTGGGTTTGAATCCAACGCCGCCCAGCAGGGCCTTTTTGTGTGGAGTTTTCATGTTCTCTCCATGTCTGAGTGAGTTGTCTCCGGGTCCTCCCACAATGCACTAGAGGTTCGGTTAAGCAATCATTCTAAATTGCCCATAGGTATGAATGTGAGCGTGAATGGTTTGTCTGTTGCTCTGTGTCAGCCCTGAGATGAACTGGCAACACATCCAGAGTGTACACCGCCTTCACGCTAAGTCCGCTGGGATAGCAGGGTTTAAAGTTTAGAAAATGAAACGAATGAATGAAAACAATAAACCAAATAATGTATTAAAGTTAAAAAAAAATTAACATGATATGAATGAGCAGAAAAATTAACAGAACATTCTAGATAAATTAACCAAACTGGTTAGTAAAATTATTGAATTAACATAACAAGTACAAATCAACAAAATAAGTCAAACGAAAGCAAAAACAAAAAAAAAAACAATCTCGTAAGTGTACAAAAATGAACAATACAGAAAGTGAACAATTTAAAAAAAAATCAACTACAACTGAACGAAATAAACTAAATAAGCAAAAAAAAGAATAAAAGGAGGTTAAAATTAATAAAATAACCAACAAAGGTGAACAAATAAGCAACAAACTGAGCAAAAATGAACAAAATATTCAATGAAATAAACAAAAATGACCTAAGTATCGATGTGAGGCTGTAATAAATTCCACTTTATGAAGTTACTCACTACTTGAGCAGTTTTTTATGATTTACTCTTGCTTTTACTCAAGTACTAATGTAAACTTCTACATGAGCCATTCTAATTATAAAGTAGCACTACTTTTACTTGAGTACTGTTTCTATTGACTCTACACACCGCTGCCTTGGTGCCGTTTCAGTCGACTGTCAGAAGAAGTGGGTCTGAGTTCAGTCCCATGACATCAGCAGCAGATGGGACACCAAAAATCAAGTGAAATCAAGGTCATTCCAAATGCTAAAACAGGGGTTTCAAGGTCAAGAAATTAAATAATAAGAGGAAAAATAATCTAGGAATATTTATTCTGGACTTAATGATATTATGGAGGATAGTTGGAGGGAACCACTTTACCCAGTGAGCTGCCTGACTGCTGTAGAGTTTCAAGATTTAACAGTTAATTTGTTCATTTTTGTTGATATAGTCAATTATTTTTTAACCATTTTTGCTCCTTTTCTTCTTTACTTGACTTTGATAAATTTTGTTGGCTGTCTTGTTCAATTTAGTTTATTTACTTGATTATTTTGCTCATTTTGGTCCTTATCTTGATTTTTTTTTTCATTTTATTCAACATATTGTTTATTTTTGCTAACTTACTTAGCATTTTGTTGATTTTTGCTCGTTTATGTGTCCATTTGGTTGATTTTAGGTTAAATTTAGCAGTTTATTTGGTCCATTTACCTAATAATTTGTTGATTTTGGAATCAGTTTTTATCTTTTGTTCATTTTACTTACACTTACTGAGATGTAGCCAAATGTAACTGAGCAAAAGCACAGTTTCCTTTATCACGACTGTAACTGAATAAAAAGTATTCCTCAAAATATTTACTCTTAGAAGTACACTTTTCTCACTAAAACCTCTAAAATGTAATGGAGTAAATGTATTTGCTTACTACCCACCTCTGCTTTTAACTAACTATGTATGCACTGCTATACGTCCATTTCCCTTTATTTAGGCAAAGTAATTAGTTTCCACAATTTGACGGTGATGAGGATTTAGCTGCTATGCACTTTTCTGAGGTCAAATGGTAAGTACATTTAGTATGCAGTGTACCACATTATTTACCACTTTATGTCTGTTCTGCAACAATTAAAGTTGTCTAATTATGCAAAAAGTGTCAGTTTGGACACTTATTTGCATATTTCACATACAGCAATAATGCATCTGTTCTTTGTATTCATGAAGTGAAGGAACGTGGGCAACAGCTTTGGAAGTCAAATGAATTCACCTTAAAAAAAAAAGACACTGTTTGGAAAAATAAAGCCATAAATCACAAACCAATTCTCACTTTAAATGTAGCTATATGTGAAACAGCAGAACACTCACTCAGTTAATCGGCAGATGGAAAAGAGGACTGGAGGGAGAAATCTTCTGTTCGCTGTGTGGATTTGTGTTTCACAGACAAAACCTCCAGTGCTGCTTTAAATACTTATGAGCTTAAGACGGAGAGGACACGCCTTCCTGTTGCTCAATCTGAAGCCAGGCCAGATATTTCTCCAGTAGTAACCACTGACATCATTTTACTTCAAGAGGACTCCGCGATGAAGGCAGGGTGGTGGCTGCAACCTGCTGTATTTCAGCAGGCACGGGCACTGTCAGAGGATTTAGAATTTCATCATCAAAATGCCATGAATCAGAGTTTTCTTTTTTTTTTTTTTTTTTTGCTTTCTTGATCTTTTTTATTTTCTTTTATTGAGAGAAAAGACCAAGAGTCCACTGTCATGTATGATTTCAGGAAAGACGGCTGGAGCTCATGTTTGTGCAAAAAAGTCCACAAGTCTTTCTCTTTATTTCCTGTTATTGTACAAACTCCAATTCGAATGAACTTGGTACATTGTGTAAAATGCAAATAAATACAGAATGCACTGATTACAGCACTTTCAACATTCGAACTGATCAATTTGATTGTTTTTTTGCCAATTTTTACTCTTTGAATTTGGTGCTTGCATGACTCTGTCCCAGTATTAGAGAAGAGCTCGGGCCAGAGTCATGTGTTGCATCACTTTTCCTTTTAACAAGTCCTTAAGCATTTAGGAACTGAGGAAACTGTTGAAACTTTATAAGTGAAATTCTATCCCATTCTTGCTTGATGTATGATTTCAGTTGCTCCACAGTGTGGGGTCTGCATTGTTGTATTTTGTGCCTCACACTTTCAGGTGTGGACTGCAGACAGGTCAGTCTAGGACCCCCACTCTTTTACTATGAAGCCATGCTGTTGCAACACGTGCAGAATGTGTCTTGGCATTGTCTTGATGAAATAAGCAGGGATGTCCCTGAAAAACACATTTCTCGGACGGCAGCATATGTTGCTCCATGTGCAAGTCGCCCATGGAGGGAACTTTGCACTGATAACAATCTGGATGGTCCTTTTCCTCTTTAGCCTTGAGGACACGACATCTGTGATTTTCACAATTTGAAATGCGGTCTCGTCAAACCACAGTTGATCTCAGATGAGCTCAGGTCCAGAGAAACCAGCGACGTCTCTGTTGTTGTTGACATATGTCTTTCACTTTGCATGGTAGGTTTAACTTGCACTTGTTTTCTGAAGTGTTCCAGAGCCCGATGATGAATATCTTTTCCACAACGACGTTGGTTTTTAATGCAGTGCCGCCTGCAGGATTGAAGGTAACAAACATTCAGTGTTGGTTTTTGGCCTTGTCATTTACTTCCAGAAATATCTCCACATTCTCTTAATCTTCTGATAATATTATGGACTGTAGATGAAATCCATAATGTTTTTAAACTGTTGGATTATGTGCTTACGTAGTTGTTCTCAAAGCAGTGAACGTCAATCCTTGACTGCAGTTACTTTGTCCGTCTTCCCAAAGTCAAGGTTGTGTTTAGCGAAAACTTTTACATGTGTCAGTTTCACTGGAATTAGGGTTTGTATACATTCAATTCCATGTACATCAATGCATTATATTCTGTCAACATGTAAGAGCAGGTTCGAACTCCCATGATGCAACAGGGATGGTACATCTGTGGGTTTAGATGAAGTTCATACAGCCATCAAATGTGAGGCAAACAGAAAGCAGGTGAGACGTAGCGATGTCAGCGTCACTGAGTGAGACTTGGCCACATCTCTGACTCTGTAAAGGATCTGTCCGCCTGCTTTTGTCTCAGCAGATCAAGCACCAGTTGTACAGTATGATTCACCTGCTTCTGTCATGTGCTCTGACTGGTTGAGTTGGTTTTTGGGATGGTAATCGTTTAACCCAGTCAGGCTCTGTTGTGTCATGTGACCTAAAAGACAGATGCCTCCACACAAAACACAATAAAAATAATACGTGCTGTTGTTTAATTGATTTATCATTGTTTTTAGGGTGACAACAGTGGTTTGGTCTCTACAGGAAGCTATGCAGACTTCCATGTTTAAGTTCAAGGTCAAAAAAGGGAAAGTAAATGAATGTGTTGCCTGTTACACTTTGTGTGTGTGGTGGTGATGGGGGGGGGCATGTTTAAGTGGAATGGTGTACCAGTACTGTCATCCAATAGGAGGGTGAGAAGAGTAAATTATGCTCATAAGAACAACTGATTGACTTTAACTATAAGTTATGTAAAAGCATCTATTGTTCATTCATACATATAGTTAACTTGCACATTGCATGGCTCACTGAATTTATCTTACTATGACCTTGCCAACCATGTGCTCATCAGTGCCAGACTAGATCACTACAGTCGCTGCCTCCCACTTGTTCAGAATGCAGCAGCCTGTCCTTTAACCAACAGAAGCAGACAAGCTCACATCACACCCATCCTCTTTTCATTACCTTGGCTTCCAGTCCAATTTAGGATTGATTTTAAACTTTTAATGTTTGTCTTTAAAGCTCTCCATGACCTCGCCCTGTCTTATCTGAGATTTTAGCTGTTTGTGAGCACAACAGGACTCTGAGGTCATGTCACCATCTTCTGCTGGAGGTGTCCAGGTCAAGGAATAAACACCTTTTCAGTCGCCGCCACCAGGCTCTGGAACAAACTCCTCTGGCTTGTGTTATCTCTGACCTGGAGCTTTTCCAATCAAAACTTAAAGCACATTTATTCAGGGTGGCTTTGTGTGGTGAGGTTTTTATCTACTTTATATATATATATATGTTTTTAGACTCTTAATGTTTTTGATTTTTATATTTTGCTCATTTGTGATACTATCTTGTAAAGCCCTGTGGTCACATGTGGGCTGTTGTAAAGGGCTATAGAAATAAAGTACATTACATTACTACATGAAACATTGTTAGAGTAGATGGGCAGAATCAAGGCGGTCGCACAGCATCAGCTTCATGTTCAGAAGCCGGTAATTCTGCAACTAATTAACTTACATTTGTGTTTGTTACATATTTGACTAAGTGCAACAACTCAAAAGTCCTACAAAAAAAGATTTTAATGGAAAGTTGGTACCAAATGTGTCATCACAAAAAGTGAATAATTTTCTGATGTCTTACGCAAAGTGGCATAATTTGCTGTTCTCAATTAAAAAAAAACCTGAACAAAATGTTAAACTTGGGGATTAATAGTGAAAAAAATCTGTCTCCTCTGTGTGAATTGTGACTTCCTCCGAGATGAGCAGTCACCTACTGGGTTACCATAAAATTTCCATGACATCAGCCAAAAACAAATCCAAACCTGATCTGCTGCAAAAGTGAATTTATGAAAATAAAGGTTAACACGTGAACAAAGGCAGAGGTTTAACTTCTGACTCAGCCAGATGACGACAGTCTCACAGCAGTTTTTGACACACCTTAGATCAAGTGCAGAAATTTTTCACCCAAAAACCACACACACAGACGTGTTGGAAGGCAGTGACACAATGTGTGCTGTTTTATTACTGGTTTTGTGACTTACTGTGCAACAGTATAGTGTCTTATAGTAAATGCTTTACATAACCTTTTTTAAAAAAAAATGTCTGAGAACTATGCAAAGCCTTGATGATCAGTTCTGTGCGCTCCTCCTCAAACCTAACAAGCCAGCATTTCTTCACGCCTCCCCGTGTACAGTCAATTACTCCTTTTACAGTATGTTAGCATGCATCTGGGTGATTTATATTAGGGACATCCACACACACACACAATTAAACAAATGCAGCGTTGGTTATTACACATTCACTCACACAAATGTAGACTCGTTTTGAAATTGTTAGAAAGGGCTCTGGCTTGTTTTGAAGCATCGCCGTTTTCAGTCGCTCGGCAGACAGTGTGATTGACAATCTCGCAAACAAGTGGAACAAACAGAGTCACAGGACGCTCTCTCTGCCACAAACAAACACACCCGAGAATGTGACGGCCTATCAAACGCTAGGATGATGATGGCAGTGATTCCTGCCCTCTGCGCGATCAGAGCAGGAGTTCGGTGACTGAGGGCAGGAGCTCGGCCAACTCCGACTCCACGCTGGTGGTCTGAGCGACGGGGTTGCCGCGCAGATCGAGGTGCTTTAGCTTGGGGCAGGAGGTCAGCGGCTGGAGGTCTGCCAAGGTGGATATTTCTGTACATCTTTGTTAATGAAAAAGCCTTCGCCGTGGGCTGTGGCGAGTATCATTAGCAGCAATAAACAGCAGATGTGACGGACGTCCTCAAAAGTAAGATCAACGTGGCAAATGTGACGCCAGCATGTGAGTTCATTTTGTGTGAATGTAAAACTAGAACGCTAAATAAAAACCCTCATTGGACAGATCATCAGGATTATTTTGCTGACACTGCCCTGTATTATGAATCATACAGACATTTATTCTACCGCAGAAATTTAATGATGGTAAGAACTCATTGATTTTATGTCATGAAAGCCACAACATGAAATCTAAATAAGTTAAAACGTAAATTACAGAAACCCAGACTCCATCTCGTCCATTTTGTTGGATCTTTTATGTCTTTCATGCCAATTTCATAATTTTTGCAGATTCTTTTGCTTTTTTTCTGTGCTGTTATTCTTGTCTCATCTTTCTGCACACATTGGGCCATATTTTGACAGTCTAGGGCACACAGTCCACAGCCCAAAATGTGTGATCACTGAGAGCATGCCAAGGTCAGGTTTGTTATTTTGTCTGGGTGAATAGATCATCCAAACAGGTGGAGTTTATCTACTTAATTACTGGTGGGAGTGTTTTTTGCATAATATACAATGAAGCAATGAGAGTTCTGTGCAACGTTCCTTTTAATACTTGTCAGAATGATGGTATTATTTACAAGGCATCGAGCTTTGATATACTCTCGTCCTGCCTGCCTGTCAGTTCTTTAACCCATGAGATTCTCCATTTGACTATGTAAATGAAAAATAAATGCAGTAACAAATATCCGAGCCTCCCAATTGAACAGTACATAATTTTTTTATTAATATAAATTCAGGTGTTGAATATTTTGTATTTTATCCAAAGGATCCAAAGTTTAACAGGAGCCTTTAAATAGCCGAGTTAACGCAGGGACTGGTCACATCAAACACAATTAAAAGTAATTGAAATGGGCTTTATTAATATTTATTTATTATTGTTTTTATCATCATTATTACTACAACACAAACCGCATTATTTCAAGGAATACTTCATATTGCATGTATCCATCATATTATTCTCTGAGATACCAGTCATTGGTCTATTTTTTTACACCTACCATCAGGATTTTTTTTCAGTCACAAGCACAGCTGTGTTTTTGTGCAGAAGATAGAAATACACTCATTACCTGTCTAATTAAATACCAACACATTTTGAGGTGTGCAAAGCACGGAGAATGTTTGAGCATTTGCACTGAGGGAGGATAGAAATGTGCCACCTGCTTCCACATTTTGCAACATTGCATTGCGCAGAAAATAGAGCCCATTATGTCTTTTTGTTTTTCTTTTGCATCTTTTTCATTACTGTCATCTGGGACCGGGTGATACATGGCAAAATTTATATTGCAATATACTAAGTCGTTACCACAATTTACAATATATATCATGATGTATGTTTTTAAGAGTAACACTATGTAACCTCACTGTTAATGCAACAGGTCTCTGAGTTTGACAGTGCAATCTGCTACTCCACTGCATGTTTTTTTCACTCAAGATGGAGTTTCTCGCTGGAGAAAAACACCTGTTGTCCCATATGTATAATAGAAAAAAGAGATATAGTCATTTTTTACATCGAGCTCACAGTCAGCTGCGATACATCAAGTATATTCGTCATACTGCCCATCCCTACTTTCAATTTTTTTTTTTAGATCTTTCAAGCATTTTAAACTCTTAATACTTTGCATCCTTTGTCACTTTTGTCCACTTTCAGTTTTTCTTGTCATCTCATTTTTTTCAGTTCTTCAGTCACAACCAAATTTAGTCTCGACACTTTACGAAGTTAATGGCTTGACATTTACCATAGCAACTTAAAATATAAATTAACATGAACATTTTCATGATTAACATTTTTTGACCCAACTCTCAACTTTATTAAGGAAGTGAAGTGTGAAGGAGAGGACGGTGTGTTTAAGTGTCTGACTCTTCTTAATGATACTGTTATCTATGTGAAAGTGCTACAGAGATTTTATTTACTCCTCCACTGAGCAGCGGTTTACATAAAAACTAATTATGCTGACCTGAACAGTGTTCTATTACTTCCAGACTCCATAAACATGGTGCTTGGGTTTAGTGAATCCTTTGCAACACATTTGCTGCTAATGCTCTTTAGTGATTCTTTTCCAGCACTCAGACATGATTCACACATTTCTTGAGTCACTGGTAGATTGAGAGAGGAGATAAATGGATGCTCATTACACGAGCTTGGCAGAGTTAACACTAAATCTAATTAAGGTGAATTTGAATAATGTAAGGATACTGTTATTCCTCAGGAGGACCTCCTCTAGTCTGGGAAGGTGATACACTCCCTCCAGGTTTTCTATGGAGTTGTTGTCAGCCTCCAATACCTGCAAGTGTGAAGAACCCATTTCAGTCAGACATACTGCACAAGAAGCAATCAATACAAATCTTTCTTTCTGTGAATCAATGAAAAAGAAAAACATGCAAAAGCTGAAAAAAAAGTATATAGAAGCCTCATCACCTCCAGGCACTGTAACATGGAGAATTGAGGAGGCAGCCGCTGCAGCTGATTGGAGGACAGATTGATGTGGGTAACCAACAACAGCTGGTCCAGGTGGCATAATGTGGTCAGATTCTGTTAGAAAAAAAAACAACAGCCTGAAAAACAGCCCAATAAGGCAGACAATATGCAGAAAGGATTTATTGTTATTAACTCTGAACTAACCTTGTCAGAAATACTGAAGACGCGCACTTCAGCGTACTCCATTTTCAGAATGGTGTTTTCAATCATGAACTTGCTGCACAGGTCGTTGTAATAGGCTGAGCGCATGGGGTCCACTTCCTGAGTGAGAGGGTTCAGTGAGAAATCCTCCCCTCCATTGTGTACAAATACATTCCACTGTCAGTACTATACACTCAATGCTCTGCACTCACCTTAAGTGTTTGGAAATGAGCAAGTGTCTCTTTCTCATATCCCAGGGGGTCTAGCGCCCTCATCAGGAGGATAATGGTCAATAAGCACCCTGGCAAGGCAACGAAAACACCATCAGCTACAGCAAATCTCCCTCTGATGCCTTTGTATGCAGGAGGTTGATTACTCAGCTCTGTATAGAACAAGGAACCGTGTTGATTTAACACTACTTACACTTATTGCGTGGCTCCAGTTCTTGTAGCTGGTTGCATGATTGTAGCTCTGACTGTAACACTGAGGTCTTCTCTACAGAGAGTTCACTCCTGCAGATAAAGAGCACAGTGAGGTCGTGCTCCTTAGCCAATTAAACAGCGGGGTATACCACAATATCAAAACAGTACCTGAAAAGTTCCTGATCAGTAGCAGAGTCACGACACCAACTCTCAGTTCGGCCTGAAGATTAAAGTTGATAATAAAAAGGTATAACACAAAGTAATGCAGCCTTTAATGCAGCATGAGATCTAAAGGAAAACAAAGTATTACCTGTGTACAGGGCACAGTCTCTGTGAGTGGGTTTTTCAGTCCAGTGCACAGTTAAATTATGTTCATTTGTCATGTCGCTTATTGTTCCCGGAGGGAGATCACAGATCTGAGTCATTGTTAAAGCTTCAAAAGTATGTGTGTGTTTTTGCAGAAGAACCGTTTTCATTTTAAATCTAATTCTTCAAATAGAAGAAAGATGACGGTCAAAATAAATGGGGAATTTTAAAAACTAGCAGAGAAGCAGAGTGTGCAGAGGAAGAACATGGCTCATTTCCAGTAAAATCAAAGACACTGAAGGACTGTACACTTGAGGTCCAAACTGTTAACTACTTGTGAAAAAGGTGATTCTTTTCCAAATGTGTCCCATGCTTCTCACTGCAGTTCTAGATACTTGGACATACTTTGATGACTTTGTAGATCCTAATTTTTGTTCACGTTCTAGATTACTTTCTTCAATTGAATTCATTTTCTTGCCTATTTTATTTGTTTCCTCCTCACTCATTGCTCTTCAGTGAAAACACCTGCTTTAGTGAGCGATGGGAAATAAATCCTGCAGCGTCTCAGCCTTTTGTGGCTGTCGCTGCTCAATCTGCACCCAGAAAACAAAATTGATTACACGCATGTGGGAGGATAATACTTGCTGCCATTATTTGTTCCACGTATGTGTAACAGTGCTTCTTCCTGCCAGTTGTAGGCTTGCTTTTGGAGGTTCATTGGAGTTTCTCTCCATACAGTCCTGAGGTTTCAATAATAATGGATTTATATAGCCAGTATTATATATATTATATATACACGCCTGATGGTGGTAAGCTACATTTGCAGCCACAGCTGCCCTGGGGCAGACTAACAGAAAAGTGGCAGCCAATTTGCGCTAACGGCCTCTCCGAGTAGCCACCTAGTACATGTTTTGGTTGTGGGAAGAAGCCGCAGTACCCGGAGAGAACCCAGAGACGGGGAGAACATGCAAAAAAGGCCCCACAACCTGGCGTTGGGATCGAACCCAAGACCTTCTAGCTGTGAGGCACAAGTGCTACCCACTGCACTACCGTGACCCTCATGAGGATTAAGGGGTAGGATGGATGGATGAACCCGAATCTTGACACCAACGCTAAATCTATTCAAGAAACCAACGGTAACTACAGTAGTACTGCTGCACTCGGATGGAACCGATCTGGTTGTGGATCAGGAAGCGACTGTGGCAATGGTTGAACAACCCAGACTTAGACCTTTACACACTGAAAGAGTGGTGGTTTGCACTATGCCTGAATAAAAAGATCAGTTCTTCTGGGAGTTAATAATATAACATTTGGTCATGTCAGTCGTTGTTTGCAAATAAAGATAACTTACAGTTAAATTAAACTAGCATGCTTTGAAATGCTCTGTTAAAAATCTTGCACTTGTTTAAAGAACAATTGAAGAAATAAATATGCTAATCACTCTGACCTCCTCTGTGTATATATATTTTATTCCTTTGCAGACAGGCACAAAAGAATGCACAATTGTTAAAGAACAAGCCTTTAGTCTGCATTAATGTTTGTACTGTATAAGCTACACTGCTTGAAACCTTCCATAACTTGTGCCCTTTGTCACCGAATGTGTCACCGGCGACACATCCGCGCGCCACCCACAAAGCGAGGCAGGGAGCGCGCCGCTGGCGGTCTACCGCCTCCAGCGTCAAGCAGCTGGCCGCCCGGTCGCCAGCGACCCGCTCCATGGATAGTGCCCGGCGGCATCGCAGTCGTCCCAAGGCGAGCTCAGGGAGGACAGAATCTTCACGCGGAGCAGAGGGCCAAAAGCTTTCTTGATCTTGATTTTCAGTATGGGTACAGACCATGATAGCCAGCCCTCCGCAGGAGGTTTCTGTCCTCCCTGAGCTCGCCCCAGGACACCTGCGCCACCGCCCGACATGTATCCCACTCGACACAGTCCCCAGAGTGGTTCGCCGGCAGCTGGGCGGCCAGACGCCTGACGCCAGAAGCGTGAGCCCGCCAGCCGCACCACCCCCGCCCCCGCCGAACGTTCGATGCGCAGATGTGTCGGCAGCGACACACTCGGTGGCAAAGGGTTTTAAGCAGTGTGTCAGGTCATCTATATTTAGTGTTGTGACAGGGACCAAGAGGACATAGCTGCAGCAAGAAAGCTGCATATCTTAAAATTTTAGTGTTTTTTCCCTGATCTTGTCTCCTGTACCTTTAATAACGTTAAAGTAATAGCTTATTAAAAGAGAATTTACATAGAAATTGAGAATCTGTCCGTTTTAATTTAAAGGCCCTTTTAAGTTCTGAAAAGGGCAGAAGCGTTTAGTGCTTTGCGGATCCCAGGTATTAATAACCTGTATAGCATGAGGGAGTAAAATCATTAAAGAGGCTTTTTACCAGGTCCCTTTCAACACAGTCAAACAGAAAGTAGCAATTCTGTTGCTGAGGAGGCTGTTATTTCCAAAAAAGTACCCACTTTGCCAGTCTCTGCGACTAAACTACTTTAGCTGTGTTCTGTCATTCAGCTCTAACAAGCACTGATATAACATTAGTATTCCACTCATGTACACTGATCAAAGTTTCTTAGTGACTTCTCTCTTCATTGATGCACACCATGGGTCTTATCAGCATGTGGTGTGTGAAGAATAAGAAGAAGAGAATGTACACCTGTATCCGGATTAATCAGCAACAACACACATACTGACAGACAGCACCAATGTGTGTCCTGTCAAATTTGTGTCATTATGACAAAGGATACCCAAACAGGGCTGTGTTTGA
>JAQQAE010013255.1:0-12826 GCA_029823295.1 Pseudamia nigra | reverse complement strand
GAGGATTAAGGGCTAGGAAATGGATGGATGGGTGGATGATCCAAAGTAGCAGTAGCCTCTCCATAACACAAGCTAATGGCTGTTAGCTGCTAGCCTCCATTAGCTTGGCTAACAGCTGTTAGCTTTGCCGAGATCCGGAAGTGACTATTCATTCTCCGATTAAAACCTCGTTGTCCGAGTGAAATTTTTTGCAGTTTTTTTCCTTCGGTATCCAAATTTTTCATTGTCAGAAGAGTTTGTTGTCTGAGATACCGCTGTAATCTACAAAATGAACAAAATTGAAAAAGCGTACGAACAAAATTAAACAATATAATAAATTCAATGATCCAAAATGAAGGAAAAAAAGAAGAAAAGAAAATGAACAAAAAAAGCCGAATTCTGAGTAAAATTATGGGGGAAAAATGTATAAGATTAAGAGAAACCTGAGCAAGCCAAGTGAATGGATATCAACAAGAAAATAAACAAAAATTAAATATAATGAGCAAAATATTCCTCCAGAAAAATTATTTGGGAAACAGACTAAAATTAATGCCCATTCATTGTGGGCATTAATTTTTTTTTAAAAAGAGGAAAAAAAAAGAAGAAAAAAAAAAGGAAAAAAAGGGAAAAAAAAGGAACAAAAAAAAGGAAAGAAAGAAAAAAAAAAAGCCCATTCATTGTTTTTCAACTTGTGGCAGCAAAAACACTCATGACAGAAGATGGTATATACTCTTAGCATGTTTATTTCACACTATTAAATGTGTCTAGTTTAAAAGAGTTTAGCTGTGCCATCATGTTATGCGCACTGTCTGTACCAATAGTTGTGATTTTTTGCTTCAATTGCCCCTCATGTGCCACTGTTTGGAATTGTTTTGCATTTGCCTCTGCAAAGTGACGCTCCTCTGTTTTCATTATGGTCAGTGCAAACAACTTTAGTTCCCATGCAGTAGTAATGTGATGTGCTGTGACACCAAGGTAGTTAGTGTTACTCCACAGACATAAGGGGAAAAGAAAGAACGGTCCTACCAGGTCTCCACTTCTTATTGAAGGAGTCCATTCATGGGGAACAAAAATGCCTGACCTGTAGTGTCAGAACGTGTCCATCAGTATTTCATATTTCTACAGTTTACCGGTAAACAAAGTACAAATCAGTATGATTCATTATTCATAATTCAATTCAATACGTTAATGTAATTAACGACATGTAATTCATAAACTGTTTGTACAACAATAATCTGTACTATAGTTCAATTCACAGTCAGTCAGTTTTAGCTACGTAGCATTCAGTGTATACAGACTTCCATCTAGTCAAAGATTGTGGTTTTCATTCTGTTGACAGGACTGGAAATCCAGTCGATTTCCGGTCCAGTCGACAGAAGGAAAACCACACACCCGGGATACCATGACCTGGATGATTGAGAACCTTCACAGACACCGTCTAGCATTTACTGTCAAACAAATACAGAAATACAATAAATAAAAACAGCTATAGGAAAGACAACCAAGCTGAATTTAAGGCAACATATTCAAAAGTAAATAATGGTCACTTCTTACCAAACAGTAACCAAATAAACATAATAAAACTCCTGTTTTCTACAATGGAGTTGCACTCCACCACACTTTTTTTTTCTCACTAAAATAATTGAATTAGCTGCAATAATTTATATCGGAACTTCCTTTATAGATAAAAGCAGCTTACCACAGAGTTAGATTTCCCTTAACCAAGTTGATTACGATAAAAAATGCATATTTATGCCTCGAGATCTGCCATCCGCCTCAAGACGGCATCTTTTTTTTTCCCGCGGAGAAGCAGCACGGAATCACGATGGGGAGCTAAGGTCAGCTGACCACCGCTGGTTGTGCCGCCAGGCAGTTACATTGTGGGATTTTGAGTTTTATACCAGTAATCAGTGGTTAATCCATGCCGATGGGTGTAATTGTGGGATTTTGAATTATTATGCATTGCGCATGCGTGAATTGCATTAAAATTTTTAATCTAATTAATCATGTAAATGGATTATTCCGGATTAACTTTGACAGCCCTAAAAATAAGCAATAAATTGAACAAAAGTGAGCAAACTAGTGAAGGAAATGAACAAAATATTTTTTTAAAGTCAGCAAAATGAACAAAAAAGAATGAAATAATTGCAGCTAAAACATGCTTTATATGTCATGTGGTACATAAAGGGTTTGAATATTTGTTGTGTAGACTATAAAGGTTGACCTAGGCATAAGATTTTCTTGGCATCTGTGACTCTCTCATAATGATATTCAAACATGTTCTCACTGGTAACTTCATGAAGTTGAAGCACAAAGTGTCAGTTTTACTTGTTGAAAAGAATGATTTTAAAAATGATTTTAAAAGAAAGTACATTCACATGCTTTTTTGGAATACTGTGGGTGGTCATCTAGGACTTTGAGTGTTGAATTAGCACAGAAAAAAAGCAAACCTGCACAGGAGTTTGTTGATTTTTATATTCTTCCTTTTAACCTGTAACTGTTTGTCCTTTTCAGTGACTTCCACAGAAAGAGGCATACAGCCAGTTTGCCTTTGAATTTTTCAACACAGTCTATTACTAACGCCTCCTGTGGAGATAATGCTCAGTATGTATGTTGGGTACTCTGGAAATTAGACTCCTTATACCCCTAACAATTAAGTTAGTCAATTTGACTTGTGTATTACCGTCATTACTTCTTGCCGTATATTCTCTTTGACAGATTGTTAGTGTGGAAGGCAGCTGCAGTTGCGGCCCATGTTGTTTGAACATCATGTCTGTTGGCTTATAAAGTGATAAATGGCAAATGCAGCAGGGGCTGTTGCAAAGGCTTTTAAAGTGATATCACTACTGGATTACTTTTATGCTCTGAAGCAAAAAGACTAATTCAGTGGGGGAATGTAGTTAAGAGACATAGCAATATGTCTTTCCAAATACCTTGACTATAATCAGCAGCTTCTTTCGGTTTCTCTTCCCCAGTGGAGCAAAAGGAGAAAAAAATCCCAGTACAGCATAGATGTATCTGAATGTTCTTAGAAATCTAATGAAACTCAATCTGGATTTAAATCCTGAGATGTATTTTTTAGATTGTAGGAAGTCCTTGTCAAAATGCACAAAAAAGTATTTTATCCTTTATTAATTTAATATTGAGCAGATCGGGTATTTTCAACTGGTGGTCCACAGCCCCTTGGTGGTCTGTGAAGACATTACAAGTGGTCTGGCCTTGTAGTTTCTTAGTTTGGCCAGCAACATTACATTACATTACAACATTACATCTCACATAATCACATAACCTATTTTTTACCAAGATGTGTAAAACCATGATAGACAGAGAATGTGTAAACAAATTAAAAGCATCCCTTCATCAGATAGCACTAATCTCAACACCTGTCCTCATACCGAACAGCAGTATTCAGTTTGGTGGTCCCTGGATCAAATGACCAGAGGAAACTGATTGGCAAAAGTTTTGCATAAGGTGAGTCATTGTAAGCTTTGTTGGGATGCTGCCAGTGTTGCTCATATACTGTGCTATGCACTGTGCCTTTTGCATTAATGCATTTTTGAGAGACAGTTCCAAAAAAACTAAAAAACAACTTGGCCATCTATCTCATTGAATTATATTTTGAAGTCATTACAATATCCATGCATGACACTAGCATCTATTAAAAAAGTACAACCTAAAGAAAACAGTTCTAATCATGAGGAGGACCCACTGATTGCGGGCCAAGCAGTAGGTACTACATAAATAATTGCTGTGAAGCTTCCATGCATGAATAAACACTTACTCCTTATTAATTTTGTCTGCCTTCCACTGCCTCTTCATCAATGTAAGGGCCCGTTTGATTAAGACGTGACACCCAAATAATTTCATAGCAAATAACTATTCTTTAGTGTCTGTGAAGGAAGTCTTCTTAAGGCCCATTATCCCCGAAAAGCAGGATTAATTTCTCTGCCTTCAAAGAACTGTCCACTGTTCATTCATGTGAGACTATTCAATGCTGAAGTACATCCAGGTTGTTCCCAGTTCTGTTTCAGCACAAAACATAATTATTGTAACTGCAAATGCACAATAAATATAATATTTGCCATCAAGAGTCTTTTTGCATGTAAGCCTTTCTTTGTGTTCCAGATTTGCAGTGTCAGTAGATACAATGTGTGCTGTGGACTGAATGTTGAAAAACAGCAAACAAATGTCTTGAGGAGTTTAATCACTATACACATTCTGTATAGCTCTCAGAGGGCCTGATTCCTGCGGTCCTGGGAAAACTTCCATTAACGCAGAGGCTGCTGATGACACTGTATCCACTGTACAGTGTAGAAGACTTGGAATTAATCAGAGGGGATAAAGATTGTCCCATGTGTTATCGCTTGCTGCTTGTCCTTGACTAGACTTTCTGTTCTCTGTGATTGCCTTGTATTTTCATCCAGCCACTTCTGTTTTTTATCACAGTAATTCAGTAACATTTTCCCCATACCATCAGCAACTATCAGCACAAGAGTGCACAGCAAATTAGGTTGAAGTCCTGTAGAGTTTGGGTTTTGCTCTATTTTGCGGTTATCTCTAATTTTAAACTCAGTGCTAAGAATTTCTGAACAAATGCAAGGGGCAGGGTGTTTTTTGAGCATTACTTGTATTGTGAGGACAATTATTTTGTTATAATTGTTTTATTTAATTGTTTGTTTTGTTTTTAAACCCGTAGGCTACTTAAAGGTGCTGTTGACAATGTTGGCAAACTAGCTAGTAGCCGATGTTCATGGCGGACTGATGTAAATGATTAATTAGGCGACCTGTCGACACGATTTACAGCTTCACAGTTGTCAAGCTAATATGTTTGTTCTTTTTTTACCTGTACCAGATATTGAAGGAATTTTAAATGCAAACTGTCTCTCCTTACTCATCCTGCGCTTAGACAAGCTACAGTTTCTAGCTCCTCACTAGCCACTGCTGCGACTGTTTTCAACTCTGTTAGTGCATAAGCTCATACACCAGTGAGTTTGCAAGCTGTGTTGACACGCAAGGTGCCTGTCTAATTGTTTACAGTGTGGATAGTGACAAACCATAGGCTACTAGCTAGTTTGCCAGCATCATGGACTGCACCTTTAAAATAGATTGTTTATAGCTGATCAACATAAGGACATGTTTTCAGTGGGTAAGTTTCCAAAATGGTTTGCCAAAGGTCACATGCTAACAGTGGAGAGGTGAAAGTAAATTGAATTGATCTGAGCCCCACCAATGCACAATTTAGTAAAGCAAGTGAAATGGTTAGTAAATTAACATTATTTTTTCGAAAACAAGGACATGGCTGCAGGTGAACAGTACAATCACGCACAAGACCTATTACATGTATTCAACTCCTTTTTTTTTCCTTTGCACTTGTCTTCTTTGAACCTTTCCTCATCTCTCTCCTCCTCTCCCTCACTTATTTGCCAGACCTCATTTATCTCAACAATCCAATAATTTATACTTAGAAGCAACTGGGCCAAGGGAAGCAGTGGAGGGTGAGCCAAAAGAGCTAGCGATAGTGGCTAATTAGCTGCAGCTGCTGATGGGACTGCTACTTGCTGGCTGCCAGAGGAGCCCTGACAAAATTGTTATCAAATGTGATCAGAAAAGGCAACCATTTTTCAGCACATTAGATTCAATAGAAACTGGGGAAAGCAGCATAAAGAGAGACAGGGTGACGAGCACTGTTCTTTGAAAGCAAATTTGTCTTACATTCTGTATGTGTGAACACAGAGAAAAGAGCTCTTGGGAACTTATAACATGAACACTAACTCAAAATTAACAATGTGATACAATAAATATTGAATCTTAAAATAGGTTTTGATAAAACCCACATTAAGCAATGAGTCACTAAGAGCTCTAAGGTTAGATAGCTGAGTAGTGGATTAGTGTCCAGGTTCGCATTTAGTTACTGACATACATGAGTCTCAATAAGTAGCTATAGAGAGCTAAAACAGAATCCAGAGGCTGGTAACACTTTGTCTATACTTTGTCTAAGATATGAACATACAGTGCAACAGTATCCAAAATCAAAACAGAATAATGGAGAGAGGACTTACATTTTAGGCATTTTTACTTATCTAAATAAAATATCTGCTCTTTTAACTAGACCAATAACACTTTAAATGTCACAAGACTCAGACTCAACATCTGAAGTTACACATGAGAAAACACTCAGCACTGGTAGATGAAAATTCATTCACCAAAGTAGGTAAAATACTCATTGCACAAGTGTCTCAAAAATTGCTGCCTATCTCAAAGAATTGTTTTTGTGCTGAAAACAAAGTCACCCATTTCCTGAATGGAGTACAATATGCTTTCTCTGTACTAATGGAATTTACCACCTGGTTTAATTGATGAGACATGACGACATGGACCAAATAACATCAGCTTTTGCGAATAAGAAAATAATAATGAAACAAATAATAAAAAAATAATAAAAAATAAAGCCAGGACTGTAAAATTCAGAATGGACAGATATAGTGTATATACACTGACAAACACACACAAATACATCCACACACATGCTGTGTTTCCATGTGTTTAGAGGACATTGCTCTGGCTTACATTCATTTCTTGTAGGACTATATAGGGTAGTTTCACAGAACAAGTAAGTCATTTATTACTAAAAGAGGCTACAGAGTAGGGCAGCAGCAAGCACCCAGGAGAGCACTTTTCAGCTAACCATCTCTGTACCACGGCTGTTTTCAGATTCACTATAGTCTCATTCTCACTACAGCAAACCAGCACTGCAAAGACTAACAGAGAATTGATGACTCCCACTGATGCCTCCTGCATGCATGCGTGTTTATCTGTGTGTGTGTGTGTGTGTGCATATATATATATATATATATATAATGCCATGTAAGATGGCTGTAATGTGGAGACCACTGCCCTGTCTGCTGCAGTGACAGCAAGACATTTTTCTCTTCAGGCCTGGCTAAAAATAAGGTCTTTGCATACACTGACACAAACATGGACATGAAATAGAGAAATGAGAACCTTTACAGATATGACATGAAATAGACATCACAGCGTCATAGTAGTATGACACTGTGATGAAACAGCATGATCTACATCAGCATGATCTACATCATGTTTTCCTCTGTGGTTTAATGAGGTACCACATGTGACAAAATGTACTAAGTATTCTGTGTGCAGATAGGTATATCACCACTCATTTGTGGCTTTTTGGTTTAGTTTTATGTTGATGCTGGATGAATTCTGTTTTGCTCTATAGTCCGCATCCAACTTCTGTGATGTTGTAAAATAAAGTATATAAGTATGATCTATACTGAACAATTCTGTAAAGTGTAGTCTACAGTCTGCAAGAGATTTTGAGGAATATATGTCTAAGGGTAATTGGGCTAATCTTGTGGATATATATTCTAGAACCTGCATGGGTGTGTCTTTCCCAGGTGTTTACCATGGCATTAGATTTTGGTCTAGGGAGGCTTGCGAAGGCCAGCACGCTGGCAGCAGCTGGAGAGTGTCAGCAGATGTGAATTGTCAAGCATTCTGTTTGGTTCATTAGCTGCTCTTCCACTTGCACCAAACACAGCTGTTGCCTGGCCCACAGTGCAAAGGGGAATGAGTGTGTGTGTGTGTGTGTGTGAGAGAGAGAGAGAGAGAGAGAGAGAGCACAAAGAGAGGGCTCATTATATTCATGTGTGTAGTGTCCACGTATGTGAATTTCAAGTTAGCAGTGCAGAGACATAAATGAATGAGTTCAGGGACAGCGGCTCATTTTGCTTTCCTTATCCACTCACAGTCATCTCACTACACTATTGAATCCTGCCACACTTTTTTATATTGCTTCACCATTTCTTTGACAATTGTTAGGTGGAGCTTCTGGCTAAGCAACAAAACTATTGTTTTTTTTTTTTATATATATATATATGACTTGTCATTTCTTCCCAATGTGAAGAAAAGGCACAATAAAACATTTTAGTCTGTCACTTTTTCCCATGGCATGTTATTTGCAAATAATCATCAACAAAGGGAAAGTAGTGTATCTGTTACAGAATTTTGGGAAATATACATAAGAATAATTCATTGTAGTAGTTTTTTTTTTTTTTTTTTTTTTACAAATGAGGCAGCTTATTCTGGTATATTTTCAGTAGAAATCCTTTTCATATTTTTATGATTTAATATTAATTTAGCAATAATTTAGCATTTATTTATGTCCACTGAATATTTCACTCAGTGTTGCAGCGTTTGCTATGGTCTGGTGCTATCACTAATGCATATTGAGTGTTTTTCTTTTGTCATAAGTCAGGATTTCTGAGAGCTCTAATAGTCTCTTCATCAAACGCATTTACTCTAAAACTGTCAGGAATGGGTTTATCATATTTATACACAAAATCATCGAGCATTAAGCCATATATTATCTTATATATGTGATGTAACATTGGTGGCTTGGTGACATAAGGCAACGTAATATTCTATCCATTTGTCTACAAATATTCTCTAGTCATTCTCTAGTCATGTTTTATGCTGTTGTTTACTCAAGCCATGTCCAATAATTGTTCTTGCTGGCCACGGCTTGGTTGTGTACAATATGCCTGCAAATTGCTGTAGCTATACTCTGAATAAATATTTATTCAGAGCCAAGGTCTGTTGTAATTAACCAGAAGGCGGCTGGAGAAATTCTATTATCCTTCTCCCTGGAGTCACTAGCAGCTCTGCAAGTCTCAGGTCAGCTGGTCCAGTTATGGAGATGTCTCATTCTCATATGTCTAAGCAGTGTGTGCGATGTGTGCGCACGTGTCTATCTGCTCACGTGAGTGCACCAAAATGCTGGCAGAAATGAGATGTGAGGCAAATCCATCAAGAAATGTTATGACTGCATTAACTGGTATTTCTCAGCCAGGAGAGTAATTAAATGGTAAATCGTTATTGCTCTTAGTAGATAATGTTCAAGATATGAAATTAATGATATGATGAATATTTTCTGGCAATATTTTAGGATTATTAATAATAATCATTATAATAATAATACTGCATGCATACTACAGTAGACAGAGTGTCAGCAAGTGTCACTTTTATTCTGGTGTATATTGCACAGATAAATGAAAATAACACTGTGTAATTCCCAAATCAGAAAGACTGTTTTGAAAGATAAAACTTTTAAACAAACTGGCCCCAGAGGCTCTAACCACAAACAGTTACTACAATTTTCAAATGTTACAGTGCACTTCTGACATGAAAATAAAAATAAATTAATAACTAAGGCATGACAGTCAAAAGTTTGAGAACTAAGAAGGAGAAAAGTCAAGGGAGCAAGAGAGCCGCGGAGCAGAGTTTGGATGGTGGTTTATGGCAGTAGACTCTTCAGTACTGTCGATGTGAGTAGAAAGACGCCCTGGTCTGTGTTTTAGTCAAATCCCACCAGCCTCATTAGGCAAAAAAGCACAAGATGTTTATGAAGCATTCTAGGCAACTAGTGACAGCCACTAAAGAGTCATTGACTGCAAAAATGACGACAGGGTGGCTCGACGTGCCCACAGAAGAATATGCCATGAGGGTAGTTACCCTGAACCTGCAGAGCTTGCACAGACGACATCTTAATAAGCTGGGCACTATGATACATTTTTTAACAGAGCTGGTTGGTCTCTCTGGAGTAGTCTGCACCAGTGCCCATAACTAATTGGGTTTTCCCTTCCTTCAGCAGCACTGTAGCATTACATTATTGTTGTATAAAGTTATATCCCAAAGTATTTTACTGAGGACTGTCCAGCCATGACACCTTTTCATTTTTTCCCCCTCTCCACATTATAATTTATTTTGACTTTGTTTAAAGTTGGATGACAGTAAACACCAAGAAAGACATTGAAATAAATGGCCAATATTACTTTACTTGCTTACATTTAGTATGATAATTGCCCACCTGCCACAGATTTCATCATTATGTTTTCTTGTAATATGCTAAAAGGGATTGGACTGTTACACTAGGGCAAATTGCATTATTTTGTAAAGTGTTAAATTTCAGAAATATCGATTTTACATCCTTTCTATATTTGGAATATAAAAAGAAATGCAATTTTAGATAATTAGCTAAGTGTTAAATTGCTGCTGCAGTCTTCCTTTGAGACAAGATAATTTGGCGACAAATGGTCAAGGGCTGCTTTTTTGGAAATGTTTTTTTCTGCAAGACACTTGGCTCCGTCTTCTTTCACTAACTGCTTGTGTAGGAGTTACAGTACTGCGACACGAGCAAAGAGTGTGTTTAGCGACAAATGAGGAGCTGGGCAGTATCAGCATGTGGGATTGGAGAAAAAGGTACTATAGACATATATTTGGGTTTTCTGAAACTACAGAAATGTGCTTCCTCACATGCTTCATGTCTTGATAAGAACTGAGCTTTTCAGAACACTGTGTCTTTGTTGGTACAGCTGAGCAGCATTCAAGTGTTCCGGGCATTTGCCAGGACTGGCACTGCTGTGTCTCTCACCCAGCGAGTCACAATTAGGAGCAACACAACTTTGATGTTTGTATTTACACAGCCTTTGTTTACATATTTACAAGACACTGCTGAGGCAGGCAGCATCAAACACAGCCTAGGTCAATGGTACAGGCAGCCAAGCAAAATAAATAAATAAATAATACATTTATTATGAGTTTCCTGTGGGACTAAGCAGTAAAGTGGTTCTCTTCTACCATCTCCACAAATTGCCCACCTTATGAAGCAGAACAATGTGGGAATTATATCTCTGGAGACCTGGTGGTTTAGGCAGAGAGGAGGAATGATGTTCAGCCTGTGTGAGCTGCCAGTGAAGCTGTTAATTAAGCATGGTAATGGTTGTAATTGTAGCTGGTGGTGAATCCAGCTGCTGAGGTAAATGCTAGGTTTAGCCCACTAGTTGTCAGGGTTCAACTTTATGTGTGCGCGCACATTAAGTGCACATGCATGCATTTTTATGCCTGAGTGGAGATGGAAGCAGTCAGACGGTCTCTTCTGTCTGCAGAGTGTGTAGGAGGTGAGAGGTAACAAAAGGTTATGGAAGATGGAAGAATTTGAGGGAGATTTTTTTTTTACCTCATGGCTTTTTCCCCCCTCTTTACTGCATCTGGCGTCATTTCTGCAGCTGCTGCCAGCAAAATACCCAATAGGTGATTGCCCTCTGCTCAGGGATTAGGGTCTGGAGGCTGGGCTAATGTCAGGCTAATGCTGATCTCACCCAAGTCAGCAGCAGGTGTGTAGCGGCAGCTTCACAGCAAGGTGTCGAAGTAATCTTTATCCAGGGTCATCTTGTCAAATCCTTATTCCTATTTATGCACTGCAGCCCATTTTAACTAAACATAGAATCCGTCAGTTAATCTCCAGAAGAGCGGGATTTAAAAAGTAGTTTCTAGTTAAGATGTCAATGTTGTCTGATTTTTGATCTTTTGAGAATGTAAGATTATTCAAGTGTCTGCTGGGGTGCATATATATTCAAAAATAAGAATTGTGTCAAACTTGTCTCTTGACAGGAGCCCCCTTTTCATAAATCATTTACAAAGGGCATAAAAGGACTTATTGATGGGGGAGAGTAATGTGCTTTAAGTATAAATTGAGATAGGAAAAAGGGGGGGGGGGATCTTGATACATTTGACTTTTTTATATTCTAGCTTTTGTGTGTGCTTAAATGTTTATATAAAGTATCCATCTCATTTTGGTTGTTGCCCTCTGATACTGGTGCATTTTATTGTCAATTCATTTGCATTTGTAGCTGCCAATTTCAATGAAATGTGTCGAAACCATGGATTCTGTTATTGCAAGTCATGTTTAGACACACATCAAACACAATATATTTTGAGTGAGACCATGAATGTAACATGACAGTGATGTAGTGACGTCAGTGAGACATGGCTACTTAGTTTGAGTTTTCTAAATTGCAGTAAATGCGTAAATATTGTGTGTATTAAAACAGTTTGTAGAACAGTCATGATTTTACACATTTGAGCTTGCCCTTACCAAAGTACCTCTGTTACACATGTTCAGAAATGAATATCATAAGATTGTATACACTTTCATGTTCTTTTTTGAACATTGTTCCATAAGCGATATTGCCTCAGACATGATAAATCAAGAATCACTGTCTTTATACCTGCAAGAGTAGAGATTAAATCAGTGTGATCCCTACTGTTTTGTCTTTGCTGTTTACACTTTGATCAATGAGCTAGTGTGACCGTGATGAATTCAGCATGGCCATATCAAAGGCATGCTCGGCAGAGATGGTGTGTCAGGCCTTGAGAACTTTGTAAACCTCATATGATGATTGGCAAGAGGGAATGTCTGACCGTGGGTTTGTCAGTTTTGATAATATGCATTAGGGCAGGGGACAGCAGCCTTTATGACCTAAAGGGCTATTTTTGCATGGAAGTAAAAAGTTTTTAGTTTTTGTTCATTTCCTTGATTATTTTTCCAGATTTTTTAAAATTTTCCTCATTTTTTGTTCATTTTGCAGATTATTTGATTAACTTTTTATTCATCTTTGTAAATTTTTGCTCATATCCACAATTTTTTTTGTGAATTTTTGGATTATTTTTGGTTAAATTTTTTTGTGTAGTCAATATCTGGACAATTTTGTTTATTTTCATGAATATTTTGTTCGATTTTTGTGATATTTTGTCAGTTCATTTAATATTTTAATATTTTTTATTTTATTTTCTCGAGTTTGTCTGAATCTTATAGTTATATTTAATACTTCTACTTGTTTTGTTTATTTTCATAGTCTTCATTCATTTTTGGCCATTTAATCTATTATATTGCTTAATCTTGTTATTTTTTCTGATTCTTTGGTCATTTTATCATTTTTGTTATTTGTTTTTTTCTTATTTGTTAATTTTGGGGTTTAATTTTTTC